>NW_019168481.1:2712514-2861210 GCF_002303985.1 Durio zibethinus
ATTATATTTGATGCAAATATTTTGTTATTTGATTTCGCCTTTGCTTTCTTGAAGGCTAATTGACGAACTTTGTCAAAGTAAAGATACTAGAGCTAGACAAATTAAGAGCACCGCCAAGTTGGAGATTGAATATTTGGATGGAACAAATAATTTTAATATCTAACATAATACTATAATTGATATGCTAGTACAAGAAGGATTGGAGATACTTTTGAATCAAAGAGAATTTTTTAAAAGAAAAATTAAATAAATTCAAATCCAGAAAAAAAAAAAAGGGAAAAGAAAAGAAACAAAAGTGAATCACTTACTCTAATTTTTAGATTGAAATAAAAAATAAATAAAAATATCAATAGAACGAAATTTATCACTTTTTCAACTATCAATCAAGTATAAATAGATTGATACTTGCATGAATATACCGAAATCAAGTGATTTGCGTGAAGTTAGATATGCGATTACAACGACCTCAAGATTCCACAAGCTGACCTTGAATAACATTATTCTTCATTTCACCTTAACATGTGATGACAAATATTTTTTTTTTCTTCAGGTTCTAACATTCTTTCTATCAAAAGAACAACAAAGATTTTTTTAATAATTTAACAATTTCTAATTATTTAATAAAATTATTTGGTAATTTGTCTTAACAAGTTAATTTGATTGGCCTTGAAATTGATCAAAACTATATTTATGGTCGAGCCTAATATCATACTATGAAAAAGTTTCTAATGTTTATTTAAAATTTTCAATTTCGAACTGATAAACTATAAGATTTAAAAGTTAAAAAAAAATTAATTTATTGTGTAAGGCAAGACTCAAAAAATCATTTTACATGAAAAAACCAATACTAATAATATGATGGGATCCCAATTGAGATAGAGAAACATTATCAATCGTCTTAACTAGTGAATATCTTGATCATAACCCAAGGAAAAAATCGAATTGATTGGGGGACGCTGGCAGGCTGGCTTTTGCAGCAATAAGCTGGTAATTGAAATCTCAAGGTTCCACCTTCAAGGAAAACTAATCATAGTTTTACCTGCAAAAAACTTCTATGTTAGAACTAGACAAGGGATGTTTTGTAAACCACAGATACACTACTTTCTCAACATCGAAAAACTGGGCAGTTTTTTTTTTCAATTCTTTCTTAGATCGATGGTGGGAAAAGAGAAAAAGAAATAAGGGGTTATTACAAAGCAGGAAATCAGTATCCAGCGTCTTGTTATGTAGGGAAAGGTTGCAAAGCTATTTGTCGTTTTGCCTAAAAAAGGTCAATTTTCACTACTCAAGAGAGCTTGTTTATAGTGATAAAACCAATTTTTCTTCCATTGGCATCCATTCGTCAAAGTCTTTGACCTTATAAATTTTTAGCACCAAATTAAGTATTCAACAGTCTAATATTAAATTGTTAAATTTAAAGATTTTATATTTTCTTGACATTAAAATTTAAACTTGTCCTTCGACTAACCAGAAAAAAAAAGATGCTAATACTTAACCTTATTATTACTGATAATTTGAGTATTAATTCAAAAAAAAAAAAACCACGTATTCGCACACAATGCATAAAGATTGCCAATTAATATATAATTGAAGAAAAAAACGAAAAACTTCTTGCTATTTCTGACCCACTCCGCCTTAGGCGCTTTTGTTTAGGTTCCAAATTTGAGTATTAATTCTGAAAACTTCTTGCTCTTTCATTGTTTTCTCCTTTAGGTTAGTTTTATTTAAATTATGGAGACTGCTTTTATTTTTTTAAAGCGAATTTTATGTGTATGTAGACATTCTATTCAGTACGGACTCAAACTCATTGAGCCTGATCCAATAAGATTTAGGTCTAAGTTCATTGGACTCGATTTAGGGTCCAATTAGCTTGCCCCAATGGACTTTTATTTTTATTTTCATTATATATATATTTTATTTATTAATATTTTTATTATTTATCTGTTTTTTTTTATTATCATTTATCTATTTCTTTTATTTATCTATTTTTTGTTTGTTTGTTATCTATTTATTTTAATTAATTTTTAGTTAAGATTAGAATAAAAAATATTGGAATAAATTTGACTATGATTTAAAAATTAGCAGAGTTGGGATTGGATTCGAAGATTGAATCCAAATCCCAAAAAGAGTTGAGATTGATCAAAAACTCTTCTGATCAATCCCTATAAATAGGTGCTGAAAGAACAGAAGAAAACACATAGAAAAACATAAGCTAAAAAAGGGTTTTAGTGTGTTAAAATCTCGAGCCAAGTTTTCGAACTGTTTTTCTTCCTCAAGCCGAGCCGCTAAGCCGAGTCATTCCCAGCTTGATCAAGCCCTCGAGCAGCTCGCCAACCTGGTAGATGAGAACCTAGGCTATTAAAGGCATTCCTCAGCTATTGCTTGCTAAGACGCCCATCTCCGTTGCTACCAGATTGCTTGAATATAATTTTTAGTTGCGCCACAGTTAAAGGCAAAGGTGCACCTGTTTTCCTTTGGCAACTACCATGGATACCCTTTGGCAAATCTGAAGAACGAAGCATGTTTTGGAGTAATAACAGTTCTTATTCCAAATATGAGAGGATAAGGTTTGTAGGTGGAAAGACCTCGAATTCTATTCATGGAGCAGCCGACCAAGAATCTCTTTATTTGAGAAGAGTCCAAGGCATATTTAACAAGCTCGTCCACCTCTGACTCGCTGATGTACCCGTCACCATTTTTGTCAGCCATTTGAAACGCATGTTGAGTTCTATAGGCGGGCCAACGTGATTGAAGCTTTTGGAAAGCTGCTTTCACTTCGTCCTAGCTAAGCCTTCGATCGTTGTTAGCGTCACAACCCTTGAATAAGGTCATTATCTCACCATAATCGTCTTTCAATGACTCTGGTAACTTCTTATCAGTTCTTACGGAAGAAAAAAAAACCATTTTCTCTTACAGCAAAGAAAAGGAAGACAAATAAAAATGTTAGTTTCTGAGTGTAAGTATAAGATGATAAGAACATCTCTGGTTTATATAGAAAAACCGATTCTCCATTATCTTTTAGAATATAATTGATTTCTTTATTGAATTATTTGATCTAGGAGGAATTTTTTTTTCGAGTACATCAATCCAGATGTTCATGAACAGTAACATCTGATTTGTAACATAATAGTATAGATGTTCATGTTCTGTGTTTGAGTTTATCTTGGTATGTTTTTGAGGGAATCAGCTACTTTTTTTTTGAGGGAATATTAATTCCATTGAAATGGGTTTAACGTAAAAAAAAAAAAGTTTTGAATAAAAGTTGAAAGTATTAATTTTTCTCGAAATTAAAAATTTTAAAAAAAATATTTTTTGAAAAAAGTTGAAACTATAAATTTTCCTTAAGAATAAATTTTCAAAAAAAGGTTTTTTTGAGGAAAAGTTGAAAGTATCAATTTTTCTCGAAATTAAAAATTTCAAAAAAAAATATTTTTGAGGAAAAGTTGAAAGTATCAATTTTCCCTTGTACAAAAGCGACCATTTTTTCCTCTTTTATTTCTTTTGAATTTTCTTTCTGTAAGTGAAACAATAGTTTTCTTGCATACTCCTAAGGTGAGGGAATTTTCTCAATTTTTTACTAAAAGTATTAGAGTCAATTGAGAATAATTTCTAATAATTAGTTACTTGGTAAAATTTTAAGGCTCATTGGATAACATAAATTTAAGCCGGTACCATCTTTTGATGGGCGTTGTGAGGGTGCAATAATCTTCCTCACATGTAATCGAACTCTCGAACCCTGTTCTGGTTAGTAGACCCAAACCTATTCTTTTATGGACCCTTAAATTTAGGTGTTCCCTGAAAGGATAAATTCTTTAGGTGGCCAATCGCACCTAGATAAAAAAGATTGGTGGCGACTCCCTTCAAGCTAATGTCTAGCGATGGATCCTCAGATCTAGATGTTATGACAGCTTGGCGACTCCATTGGAAAACTCTGAGAGTCAAGCCAACAAATAATTTGTGTTATCCAAAAGCCTAATAAAATTGAACCTTTTTGTATATATGTGTTATTATTCATTCATGTTTATTTACTTTGTTAATTATGTCATTCATATGCATGTGCATAACATGAGCTCTATACCCGAGCTCTGTCCCTCTAGGAAGGAGTAAAGTACCTATTGCTTTCGTGAGGTCTAATGCCTCCGCAGTGGCTAGCGAAATACTCCCATTCAAATTGAACCTTTTTCGCTTGTAGCCTGTAATGGATAAGGATTAGGGTGCCTTACTAGTCTGTGATGAACAATGATGTAAGGAGCAATTTGGAAACCTTTAGATTTTAAACTTAAACCATATATTCTGAACCTTAGAGGTGCCTAAACCTAGGATAAAGCCCTTTCTACCCAATGATAGATATACCCTGAAATTAAGACACAAAAAGGGTGTTTATCTAATCATTTTGATTGTTTAACTTTGTGCATCATTTTCATTATCATATGTAACATTATGCATCAGCATCACTTTCATTTCATCCATGAAACTAACTGTATTGTCTGTCAAATTTTGTGCATCTGCATTACTTTCATGATCATGTTTTAACACAATCATTTGCATCCATTTCATATTAGATTTCATTCAGGAAAATGTACATTTCATTCGTGCATCAAAGCATCATACATAAAGCATAGCATAATATTTCTAATCATAATTGTGGTGCTAAAGGTTCAAGGATAGCTCCATCTAACAAGAACCCTGTCCATCGATACAACACAAGATCCAAAACCAGACAAATGGAACAGGAAAATTCTCACAAATTTGAAAAGATAGAAAAAGCATAGGAGAAGATGGAAAATGAGTTGAGCAAGATTCTAGATATTCTTAATAAGATGAATAAGGGAAAAGAAGTTGAAGAAAATATAAGCCAACAAGTTCTCCTATTGCAAGAAATGGTTGATCCTTTGTATCCTCTAGGTTTTGGCCCACTTCAAGCCCAGTCTGCACAAGAAGTTCCACCACAACACTTCGTATATCCAACATATCCTAGAATGCCATCAGCTTCCAACCTAAGGCATTATCATAGCTATGTAAATCCTGTCTTTACTGAAAAGGCAGTAGAACTAATTCCTGACCTAGATGATTTGAAAGAGAAGGAGAAAAAAAGATAAGGGTGAAAACTCAAAAAAGCTCCAAGATTAGTATGCTAGAACAAAGGCTACGGGCTGTGGAAAGATTTAGTTTCTATGGTTCAATTGATGCTGCTGGACTCTATTTAATCCCTGATGTGGTCATTCCTCATAAGTTCAAAGTACCAAAATTTAAAAAATATGATGGTACGAAGTGCCCTAAAACCCACATCACAATGTATTATCAAAAAAATGACAGCTCATGTTTATGATGAAAAACTCTTGATGCATGTCTTTTAGGATAGCCTTACAGGCTTAGCGGCCAGGTGATATGTTCAGTTGGACAGAACCCGCATTCGCTCTTGGAGCAATATGGCCCATGATTTTATTAATCAATATCGACATATCATGGATTTAGCCCCTGATTGTTTGTCTTTACAAAATCTGGAGAAAAAGGCCAATGAGACTTTTAAAGAGTATGCCCAGAGGTGGAGAGATATTGCTTCTCAAGTACAGCCTCCTTTGACTGAGAAAAAAACTACAATGTTGTTTGTCAGCACTTTGAAGTCTCTCTATTATGAAACGATGATAGAAAATGTAATAAAAAATTTCATCAACATGATGATCTTTGGAGAAATTATTGAAAGTGCCATAAAAAATGACAAGTTGAAAGGAGGAGACACTAAGAAAGCATCAGAAAAGAAAGAAGCTAAAGCTCAAACTGTGAGCTTTGATAGACAACAATTCAGGGGTTATCAACCCTATCCACCCCAAGGTTACTCTTTATACTATCCTGTTGTGAATAATGCCTTATCTTACCCATACCAGCTAGCTCCACAACTACCTTATTCATCTACATATCGATTAATTTTTAACCATCAAGATATTACATATAGCCTTAACATTCAAGCTCTTGCAAGAACCCAAATTCGTCCTACTAACCCAGCAAGTGGTTCATGAGAACAACGGACTACTCGAGAAAAATTTGTATTTGATCCAATCCCTCTGACTTATACAGAGTTATATCAAAAACTCTATAATAGCCATTTGATTACCCCCAACCATGTTGAGCCGTTTAAGCCACCCTATCCAAAGTGGTATGATCCTACAGTCTACTGCAACTACCACTATAAAATTACTGGCTATTTTACTGAAAACTGCACTGCTTTAAAGTATAAGGTGCAACGATTGATCAATGATGAAATGGTAAGTTTTGATCAAGGAAAAGCAACAACACCTAATGTTAGTGCTCTGAGTGAAAGTCAAGAATAGAAAGGGTCTGGAGAGTCACAATGAATTGAGGGGCAAGATGTCAATAAAGATTCTTCACCTGATCGCATAAGAGGATAATTTTGAAGAATGGAGATAAGGCTAGTTGAAGGTTTCTTTTGTCTTTTTAAGATTTCTTTTCAAGTAATGTTAGATTTCTTTTTGCAATATGACTTTACTTGTTATCATTTTAATAAAGGCAAGTTGAGGCATTTCACTACTCGACCATTACTCCATGCCCTGTTACCTTTCATAACTTTATATTCCCATTCTCAAATTTCAGATGATGAATATTTAGACAATGATAACAATAATTTTGAAATTTAATTTTGAGAACTCATCCACATTAATATGAGGAGATAATTTGAGCAAAAAAGTAAGCTGTTATCAGAGGTGAAATAGATATGTCTTGAAGATGTGTTATCTTTTATACAGGTTCATGAGCTTTGTTAAATAGATGATGTTCAAGAAAAGTATTCACAATTGAGATGAAAAATAGCCATCTTTATTTTACCACTCGAAAAATCATTCATTGCTATCCCTTTGAGCCTATTATGATTTCTTTTTCTAAAGAACCCTAACTAAGGATCACCCTCTACACTGGAAGGTAATTTTTTACAATCACAAAATGCCTCAAAGATGGAAAGAGAAAGAAAAGTAAAAGAAAAAAATGTCACACATGATTTGGGGTAAAGTAATGAAAATCTTTTGTGTGAGAAAAGAAAAAATAGTGAAATGATGTGGGGGATAAAATGCCAAGTTGCATCAAATGATCCTTTGGTTTTAAACCTTTTTTATACATGTTTTGAGCTTATTATATCTATTTCTTTTATGACCCCTCACCTTGACCTACATTACAACCTTGAAAAGTCCATTTGGATCAAGTGTGAATGCTTAAATTGAATGATCATATATTGGGCAAAGACATGCACATGATGAAATAATAGAATCATGCTATATTGCTTTAAAGTTGGATGTGTGAAAGATATCAACAATGGATGAAAAATGAGAAAAAAATGATGAAAGAAAAAAATAAAAAAAATAGAAAAAAAAAAGAAAGAAAGAAGAAAGAATGAAAAAATGAAAAAAGAGATTCAAATTGAAAACCTGAAAGGGTGATTTTGGTAGAAAAAGATTCAAGTCAAATGGTTCACATGGATGGAGGATCAAAGACACCTGAAGACCCCTCAAAGACTGGGGCAAAGTTCACCAAGCTCAAAATGACTCCAACAATAAATAGAATGAGTTTTTAAAAAAGAATCCTAGATTAATATTAAGAATTGTCTGAATCTTCACCATTTAGACATACCATTCATCCCTATGACATGTATCCAATTTGTTTCCTTTTCCATTTATTTTGTACCAAAATAGATCTTCATTTATTATCTTTACCATAATTCATCTTGTGTTCTCTTATTGTTACACCCCTAGAATGAATTAAGAAAATACTTGATTGCATGTATTTGTCAAGAATTGAAATGATAATGAATGAATGAATATGTGCTTAAAAGAGTCTTGCATTCATTGGAAAAGAAATCTAAGATGATGGTGGTAACAAAATGAAAAAATGGTAGAAACCTAAATAGATGATTTGGAAAGATATATGATGTGACCAAATGAAGAATATTGATTGGACAATAAAAATAAAGATGGGTAATCTTGAAAAGTGGTTATAACCAAGTTGATGAGTATTAAGGATGAATTGATCGATATGACTTGCAAGTTATGATTGAATGATGAAAATAATCAGTGGACAAAGTTTGTTTTAGAATGGTTAATGCTGAGACACCTATAAGTAATGACCTAGTGATGATAGATGAAACTTGTTCTGATATTTGTTAGTGTTTAGAAGTCCATGAATGGTGGTCAAGTATTGAGAAACTGAACAAAGAAGACATGCTGAATAGTGGAGTTTTGAGAGCCATATCACCACAATTATTTAGAATTTTGTTACATAGACATTTGTATTACATGCATCATGGTGGCATCATCGTTTGAATAGTACATGCATACAATTTGATGAATTAAACTTTGTTTGGACATGCATGGCACTATGGGAATATAGGTTATCGTATTTACATCATTAAGAAGGCATTTGCATCTTTGGTCATAACATTCATTCATGCAAATTGTTGAGTCACTTGAAAAAGAAATTGTGAATATTTTGATGAGAATTTTTTAGAACTTAAATGAGAATCTTTGAGTTTCAAAATGAAAATTTTGGAGAAGTGAAACCCTAAAGTTCGTAGAATGTGAATCTTCGAACAAATGAACTTTTGGATGTGAATCTCCAAAATACAAAGCTTCATTTTTTTTGGATATGAATTTCTAATGTTTTAAATGAGAACCTTTGAACTTAGATACGAAACTCTAAGTTTTATTGCATGTGAGCTTTTGAACTCAAATGAGAAGCTTTGAATTTTTGGATGTGAATCTCCAAAATTCAAATGAAAAGCTTTAGATTTTTGGATATGAATTCCAAGTTTGCCAAATGAAAATCTTTGAAAAAAAAGCCTTGAACTTTTGGATGTGAATCTCCAAAATTCAAATGAGGAACTTTAAGGCGAGTCTTGCAAGTTGCAAATGCAAATCTTGAAATCTTGCAAATTTGAATGAAACTAAAATTTTGAGAATCAAATTTTAGTAAATTCTTACGAAGTTGGAAGGTTCTTGCGAATCTGAACCTATGAATGTGAACTCAAATTGTGAATCTTTCAGTTCCCATTACAAAATTTCTTCAATCACGATCTATAACTCCTTTGGACATAATTGTCAAGGAACAATTTATTTCCAAAGTTTCGTTGCCTCTGTTTAGAGGAGCAATTTACTTTTCAAAGTCGTAGTACCTCTGTTTAAAGGAGCAATTACTTTCCAAAATTTCGTTGCCTCTATTTAGAGGAGCAATTTACTTTTCAAAGTCGTGATGCCTCTGTTTAGAGGAGCAATTTACTTTTCAAAGTCGTGGTGCCTCTGTTTAGAGGAGCAATTTATTTTTCAGAAGTTGTGGAGCCTCTGATTAGAGGAGCTTTGTTTATGTTTTTCAAAGTCATTAAGCCTCTGTTTAGAGGAGTTTTGATCAAAATTTTAATAAGCAAAAAAAAAAAAAGGAACAAAACAAAACAAAACAAAACAAAAAAAATAAAAAAATAAAAACAAAAAAAATGTCAAGTGAGTCTTAAATGGGTGTCTACGTCTTTGTACAATTCCTGCTTCGTAGAAAATGTGCAAAGAGGGACAGCTGTAAACACCCTATTCAGTTCGGACCCAAGCCCATTGGGCCTGGTCCAATAAGATTTGGGTCTAAGCCCATTGGATCCGATTTAGGGTCCAATTAGTTTGCCCCAATGGACTTTTATTTTTATTTTTATTATATATATATTATCTATTAATATTTTTATTATTTATCTACTTTTTTTTATTATCATTTATCTATTTTTTTTGTTTGTTATCTATTTATTTTGATTAATTTTCAGTTAAGATTAGGATAAAAAAAATTGGAATGAATTTGGCTATTATTTGGGAATTAGTAGAGTTGAGATTGGATTCAAAGATTGAATCCAAATCCCAAAAAGAGTTGAATTGATCAAAAACTCTTCTAATCAATCCCTATAAATAGGTGTTGAAAGAACAGAAGAAAACACACAAAGAAACACAGACACAGAGAAGAAATAGAAGCTAAAAAAAAGTTTTGGTGTGTTAGAATCTCGAGTCGAGTTTTCGAGCTATTTTTCTTCCTTAAGCCGAGCAGTTAAACCGAGTCGTTCCCAACTTGATCAAGCTGTCGAGCAGCTCGCCAACCTGGTAGATGAGAACCTAGGCTATTGAAGGCATTCCTCAGCTCTTGCTTGCTGAGACGCCCATCTCCGTTGCTGCCAGATTGCTTAAATATAATTTTCAGTTGTGCCACAGTTAAAGGCAAAGGCGCACCCGTTTTCCTTTGGCAACTACCATGGATACCCTTTGGCAAATCTGAAGAACGAAGCATGTTTTGGAGTAATAACAGTTCCTATTCCAAATATGAGAGGACAAGGTTTGCAGGTGGAAAGACCTCGAATTCTATTCATGGAGCAGCCGACCAAGAATCTCTCCATTTGAGAAAAGTCCAAGGCATATTTAACAAGCTCGTCCACCTCTGACTCGCTGATGTACCCGTCACCATTTTTGTCAGCCATTTGAAACGCACGTTGAGTTCTATAGGCGGGCCAACGTGATTGAAGCTTTTAGAAACCTGCCTTCACTTCGTCCCAGCTAAGCCTTCGATCGTTGTTGGCGTCACAACCCTTGAATAAGGTCATTATCTCACCATAATCGTCTTTCAATGGCTCTGGTAACTTCTTATCAGTTCTTACAGAAGAAAAAAAAAACCATTTTCTCTTGCAGCAAAGAAAAGGAAGAAAAATAAAATGTTAGTTTCTGAGTGTAAGTATAAGATGATAAGAACATCTCTGGTTTATATAGAAAAACCGATTCTCCATTATCTTTTAGAATATAATTGATTTCTTTATTGAATTATTTGATCTAGGAGGAATTTTTTTTTCGAGTACATCAATGTTCATGAACAGTAACATTTGAGTTGTAACATAATAGTATAGATGTTCATGTTCTGTGTTTGAGTTTATCTTGGCATGTTTTTGAGGGAATCAGCTACTTTTTTTTTTAGGGAATATTAATTCCATTGAAATGGGTTTAACGTAAAAAAAAAAAAAAGGTTTTGAGAAAAAGTTGAAAGTATTAATTTTCTTTAAAAAATAAATTTTCAAAAATGGGTTTTTGAGGAAAAGTTGAAAGTATCAATTTTTCTCGAAATTAAAAATTCAAAAAAAAAAATATTTTTAGGGAAAAGTTGAAAGTATCAATTTTTCTTAAGAATAAATTTTCAAAAAATGGTTTTTTTGAGGAAAAGTTAAAAGTATCAATTTTTCTCGAAATTAAAAATTTCAAAAAAAAAATATTTTTGGAGAAAAGTTGAAAGTATCAATTTTTCTTAAAATTAAAGTTTCAAAAAATATTTTGGAAAAAAGTTGAAAGTATCAATTTTTCCTTGTATAAAAGTGATCATTTTTTTTCTTTTTTATTTCTTTTGAATTTTCTTTAATGTTAAATAATCCGACGATGGAGCCTCTGTAAGTGAAATAATAGTTTTCTTGCATACTCCTGAGGTGAGAGAATTTTCTTAATTTTTTGTTAAAAATATTAGAGTCAATTGAGAATAATTTTCAATAATTAGTTACTTGGTAAAATTTTAAGGCTCATTGTATAACACAAATTTAAGTTGGTATCATCTTTTGATGGGCGTTGTGAGGGTTCTATCCTTTTTTACACGTAATCGAACTCTCGAACCCTGTTTTGGTTAGTAGACCCGAACTTATTTTTTAGGAATCCTTAAATTTAGGTATTCTCTGAAAGGATAGATTCTTTAGGTGGTCAATCGTACCTAGATAAAAAAGATTGGTGACGACTTCCTTCAAGTTAATGTCTAGCGATGGATCCCCGGATCTAAACGTTATGACAGTGTATACTTGGATTATATATTATTTTAATACCATAAATACAAGTCTATTTCTTAGGAAACAATAAAATTTTCTTAAATTAAGGAAGATCCGAAATCAGACCCGTTTAGTGAAGTAAGTCTTTTTAGGTCTTACCTATTGTCCATTTCATCTCCAGCAAGCTGCTCTTTCACTCGAAACGAAGTTGCATCAACAATTTCGAATTATATAGAGTATTAAAATTTTATTTGTTCATAATGAAACATGCCTTGTTGAGTATAAATAAAATTTTTTATTAAAATAATAAAAATTTTTGGTAAAAACGCAATTTAATATGGGATGGGGTATTTCTTTCACAAAGGTTTTAATATAAAGGGTGTTTATGGGACTAAATTCTCGAGTTAATAAGGCATGGGCCTGTACAGATTCTACCCGCCCTATGGGGGCTATGATTGAGGGTTTTAGTAGGAGACTTTTTTTGTAACTTTTAAGTACACAAATGCTGGCTGCCAATATTTTTGACATGGTCTTAATTCATTTCATGGTTATCCAAAACACTCTTTAATTCATTTTACGAAAATTTTTATCACTTGGGTCAGTTCCATCTTTGTATATCACTTTTTAGTTGATGCTAGTGTCACACATGCGAGGAGAGCATTCATGGTGCATTTGCTGATTTTGCAGAAAATAATAATAATAATAATCACGTGACACAAGTAACAAGTTTGTAAGCGGGAATAGGAGTTGGTTTAGGATTTGAGATTTGTTCAACTTTATGTAATTTTGCGAATTTTATTAATCAGCTTATTAGCCCAAAATTTAGTTCTAATAACTTTGTTTTTACAACAATATAATTAGATGGAAAATTAGATCTCAGTCCCAACTGTCAAATTATACTCTTTAAATAATATCAAATATGTATGTTAGACTATACTAATCATTTTTTATTTGATAATCAATTTTTTAAATGTTACTCTTTTACTATCTGTTGATGTTTGAGCATAATAATTAATCAATAGAGATGTTTCTATTTGTATTTTTATGAGTTTGACAACTAAATTTAGTTTGGTATATATTTTTACATTTTTTTTTGTTTGTCTAAGATAATTTTAGAAAAGTGGCTTAGGGGTGCCGTAATTATGAGGGAAGTGCACTCTCCCCTCTATAAAAAATTCATGGAAAATTCCACTAAAACACTAGCCTATATATGGCTGTAATAAATCCACGGCATCCCTCCTTCTACACTCCTTTTCACACCGAAACTATGCGTTTCAATAAAATAACACTTTCTTCACTTACTAAATTGAAGTCATTCAGAGCAAAACCAAAACCTGCTATTCAAATTTCTATAGCCTTGCTTCTGTTCATGTATTTTCTCCTCTCACTTCATTTTCAATTCAGCTGTCGTGGCCTCAAGTGCATCCTTTATTTAACAGACAACAAAAAAATTTGAATAAGTTTATATTAAAACAAGCTAATTAAAAAGCTAGCAATCCAGTTGGATGGACGTTCAACAAGGCAAATAAATAAAAATAAGATCTGAATATTTATGATTTTTTGGTTGGTTAAATGAAAAGTAAGATTTGAAGCTTTATTGTTTGTTGGTTGTATAAATAATTTGAAATTAGCCAATAGTGTAATAAGTTATTAGAGAGTTGAATTTTTTTTTTTATTTTTTATTTTTCAGTCAGTCTCAAATATCAAAAAATAATTAGGAACTAAAATAATAAAAACTTAATTGTTGGATATTAGATCCACCATAAGCTTGAATCAAACTCTGATATCAAATATTGAAATAATGACTAGATTAAGTTAGTTGCAGACCTAATATCCAATATTTAGTATCAAAATTGAATTTAAGTTGACTGCAAATCTAATATCTTAGTATAAAAAAATGTATTTGTAGACAAAAAAAACCATTCAGCAATTGTATATATACCAAAAATATACGTAAGGCTAGATTTTGTACATACGTACACAGCAACCCACCAGCTAATTCACTTGAGAAGATTAAAAATCGACCTTTCACTTTTGACTATAATAACATAAAATTGGGTTTTGATGTTACAGAGGTGAAAGCAGCCCTTGTTTCCTGCGAACGATAAAACAAATGTTTTTTTCCACCAACCAAATCTCTCATTCAAACTGCATCATCCTTCACCACATGTTCTCTTTTCTTTCCCATTTTCCAAATTTACTTCTCATTCCACTAACTACACATATGTTCCTCTTGTTACATGAAAAGTTAAGAAAAATCCGTCTGTCAGGTGAGGTTTCTTTGAGGAAAGCAGGAGGCTGAGCTTTTGATATGCTAGTTATAAATATTTTAGGTTCTGTTATGTGGTTGAAATGATGGTGGTGAAGGTTTGATTTTTGGTGTTAGAAATTTAAATCAGTATACTCTCGATGTGCTTTTGATGGCTGTCTGAGGGTGCTCAAAGAATGGATTAAGTGGTGGAATTGAGAGTTAATCTTGAACTTAAGATCTATGCATGGGAGACTTTATGTGCTAGGGATGGAATCATGGAAATGAGGTAGTGAAGACCGTCAATGGTTGATTTTTTTGGTGGCTTGTGGCAGAAGTTTGAGGTGATTTGTTGTTTTTTATTTATTTGCCCACTTCAAGCTGAGGGCTTGGTCAAAACGAAGAATGAACTAAATTTTGGTTTATGTGGCAGTTGATATGATAATCAATATAGCTGTCATGTTATTTTTTATAATAATTTGGATAAAATTTATTAAAATGATTAGATTTAATTTACTTCACAAACTTATTGATACATGATAAAATTGAGAGATTTCTACTGTAATTAACTCATCATAATTATAATATTGCATCTAAGACAGAGAATTATAAATTATAGGAATATTTATAAAAGTTGTTAACGGGACCCACCATCGTCCCACATGGGGCGGTCTTGTTAAAAGAGCTGAAACAAAGGTCGGTCGTGGAAAAGGATTCAGTGGGGCTATAAATAGATTGATTTGACGGTCTGTAGATGGGGCCAACCATATTGGAGAAGAAAGAAAGACAGTTGATTTAATACATAATTAAGCTTTCTTTATTGACACTGAAAAAGAGGGTACATACATTGGAGAAGCCAAAAAGAAAGAGCCAAAAATGACTTGTACGGAACAGGTAAAATTTCCAAAAATATAAATAAACTAAAAACACACATTTGTCAACGCTCTTGTGTGAACTCAATTACAAGATTCTTCCATAGACAAGGTCCTTTATAGAAAATAATATATGTCATGATTGTTAAAAAAAACATCTGGCGGGCTTTTCTTTGGGTCACGCTTATTTCTAGCTATCAAACTTGCTAACATTAATTGCGTCTTGAATTTGAAGAAAAATGCTAAAATTTAATGCGCATCCTTTTCAAATTAATTACATTTAACTGGAAACTAATTCAACTGAATTAAAGTAAGAGTCACCAGTCGCTTCTGTCCCATCCTAAGTGGAGTAATTTATAATACCTTTTGGCTTGAAACAAGAATGCGTTTCAATTAAGGAACAAGTATTAGAATGGGAACCATTCTCCTTTTAACCTTTTTCTTTATCCTGTTTCATATAGGACATTTTGAAGGCAAATAGATTCAACCCAAAAAAATCCTGCTATTTGACAGAGATTCAGTCGAAAAGAACAAAAAAAGAGAAAGAATTGTGATTTCTGTTGAGCATTGATTGATTAGATTAAAAGCTGGAAGAGGAAAGGCCCTTTGATTTTTCAGTTTTGGAAGTATACCTTTTTCTTGTTGGTCAATCGAACGTTCAGTAGCGCGGGCAGGTCGAGCGATCGACTTCTGATAAAAATATTAAAATACGCTATGGAAAAAGAAGACTAGTAAAAGAAGAAGGAAAAGATTTCGTAAATTTTATATTATGTTAGAAAATGTTACTAAGAGTCATCGTTCGTCGGTGCAATAAGTTGGCAAGTCTTGTCCTTAGCCAGGAAGGATAAAACTTCATTGGTTTAAAATACTCCAAAAACAAAAAATTAACATTTGATTTGTACAGTTATTCAATTATAACAAAAAAATGATATAAACATTTATTATTCTATATAAAATTTTATTGAATTTTATATAATTATAGATTATGATCCATTAGTTATAATGTAATGATTATAAGTTATATATATTTTTAATAAAAAATGATATATTTTATTTTCTATAACGTTGATATTTAATACTAATAACAATTTTATTTAGAAGAAAAATGAGAGTAAAAAAACAGTGTATATGGATCAATAATTGTTGGTCTATTTGGAGAGACTCGTGTAACTTGAAAGAGTCAGAGGTTCAAATAAATTTGACCAAAAGGGCCAAGTGTAAAGCGAAAAAGAAAAGTGAAGAAACTTGTGAAAAGAGAAAACAGAATTTAGCAGCCATGGATGAACCTTTTGGAAAAGCCACGGGCTAGCTAGGAAAATTCACTACCAGGAAACATATAATTATAAACATAATTAAATGTAATATCTTCGAATTCCATGGAACCAAAGGGAAGGTGAAAGCCTTAGTTAAAAAACTGAGAGGTTGGAACACTCTGCTCTCTCTCTCTCTAGAGTCCTTATGGTACTCTCTGTCTTTCTCTTCTGAGACGGGCTTTCTTAACACTCTCTTTTTACTTTGTTTTGCCTGGATTTAGGTTTGTAGTGTAGGATTCGTTTTTGGGTCTGTCAATTTTTGCACATTCCTCGTGGATAGATGCGTATTTTGCTTTACTTGTTGTGTAGGATTAATTTTTCTTGATTAGTGTAGTTAATTTCAGGTTGTCGTTAATTACTCGTTACAACAATTTAATCTCTCTTATTATCAAGTTTTTCAACGACAGGACATCATAAATTCATAACGCAGTTAATGAATTTGTAAAAGAAAAAGAATCCTGAATTTTCTAACCTTTTAACACCATTGAACATGAAAAAAAAAAAAAAACAAAAAAACAAGCAAACATACAAACAATTACATTAAGTAATTCAAAGTGCAAGCTTTTTAAGTTCACAACTTCTTGCTACCCTATTGAAGGTCGAACTCCAAATTTTCAACCTTAAAATCAACTCCAATACCACTCACTAACTGGGGTAGGAACAACTTACTATTACTTGCAATAAACTTGTACCTAAATTAATTGACAGAATATTTAATCCAATTATTTCAGAACACAACGGGATATTAAATCGAAGATTTGTACATCTTTCCACATAATGTTATTAATGGGGCCCACCATCATCCAACTTACAGCGTTTCCCATTGTAACCGCCGCTATAACCACCATCGTTGCTGTCTTAATCGCCTTCTTCGTTTGTTCCATTAGCAGCGGTCTTCGTAGCTTCCTCACCAAGATTCTGACCCTTCTCAGGAGCATTATTAATCTCTCCTGCACACAACAATCATAAAATCCTCAGCAAATGTATACAGACATTTGGTCGGATTTTTTTGAACCGGTTCAATCGCCAGCATAGTTCAGTTTTCAAAGCATTTTTTTTCTTTAAGTTCGTTCTTTTTACCGTGATTGCTGGAAAATCCTCCATCATCGCCGCCACAACTGCCAATTTTGTTCACCAGAGCAACAATTTCATTGATCGTAGTTTTTTCTTCAAGACCCAGATAGATTCCAGGAAAACTAGTGTCTCCTGCATAAACAACAACCATAAAAGGAGTTTAGTAATGCGTTCCGTACAGAACAAGTAACCGGCTTTCAATCAAACCAGCCACGCCGGTTATGTTCTGAAAACAGTAATTTTTCCATAGCTTTTTTTTTTACCGTAGCCGTTGGCAAATCCTCCATTGTCGCCTCCGCAACTGGTCATCACAGTTTCAATAGCTTTCATCATTATTTTATCATCAAATTTCTGGGCATTCTCATTGTTCTCGTTCGCTCCAATGAAAGCCATGAAATCATCAACCAATTTTTTCTTTGCCGCTTCTTTTGCGAGCATATCCTGATTTTTTCTCATAAGCATGGAACACTCCCTCTCCTTCTCCTGAAGTGCAACTTGATCAGCCCTCATTGATTCTTTCATCAGCCTTATCTTCTGTCTCTCTCGTGCCAAAAAAATTTCCAGAGCCACAGCAATGAATTCTTGGGGATCCTGTTAGATATTCGCAGAAAAAGCCATTAACAGCCACATTAACAGTTAAGATTGTTGTTGTTGATAAATGAATAAACACAAATAACGAAACTGAAATCATAGGAATGAAATCTAACCATTTTGGAAAAAGATTCGGCAAAAAGATAAGGTGAGCTGAGAGGAGTTGCTAAAACTGTGGTGTGATTTGATACTGAAACAGAAAGAAACGGAAGGAGGTTTTAACTTTTAAGGACGGGTTTTGGCAGAGCCGCCAAGGCGAAAAGACCCAATTGCTATAGCATCACCCAAGGTGGGGACCCTGCTTTTGGAGTTTGGTTGCTGAGTCGGTCAGACGTGTCACTTATCTCATAGTTCAGGTACTTGAATCCTTCTTACAGCATCAAAATCAACCAAGACCAAAAGGTTTTCCACCAATCAAATTTTCTTGCGTCTTACAAGTTTTGAAGCCCATTGATTCGCACACATGTCAAACTATCTGTGCTTCAAGATGGCTCAGGCACAGAGTTCGCAGGTCGATCCGGATGCCCTTATCATCCCACATGGAATTGAGACCAAAAAAATGTAATTGAAATATTCTCATTTTTCTTGTGTACAAATCATAAAAAGGGGAAAGAAAAAAAAATTTATTTATGATGAACACTTCAAAATTAGACTTTCGTCTAAGAATTAAAATCAATTTATCTGTATATTATAATGTCAATATTAAATTTGATAATTATATTTTAATTTATTGAACTTTAATATTATATTTCTAATTTTGTTGATTTTTGGTTATTTCACTACTTAATTTTAAGGTGATACATGTATTTTTAAATAAATATATAATTAACACTTGTCTTACTCAAATTTTCTTTTCTAATTAATGTTTCATTTATCTTCCAAGTGGTTTAAGATATTTAAATTTTAATTATAGATTAATTTCAATACCTCTTCTATATCTAAAAATGAAGTAGTTAACATCTTAAAGTACTTAAAAAGTAATGGAAATTATCATTACCCGAAGTTAATAATAATTTCTCATAAATTAAAAAATTATAAACAAGGCTAGAAGATAAAATTGAAAGATATGAAAGGATAATAATTTCATAAGGATTTAATTTTTTTTATGTATGATTCTTAAGGTTTTAATTTTAATTATTTTTAAAAAATAAAAATTATATAACACATAGCATTTTATTGGTAAATTTTTACCATGCCATGCCAACATTTTGACCATGTAATGAACGAGACAATGTGCTTGAAAGGAATTAAAGTTTGAGCATATGTTTATGCGTTTTTATTTTCTAGGTACTACACCTTGCTTCTCTTTTTTTTTTTTCGGGTGTAATCAAATAAAATGACTTTCCATCTTAAAATGTTTTAAATAACACTATAATATATATATATATATATATATATTAAATTCCATTACGTGATCTTCAAAATGAGATATGAAACATTTTTTAAAATAAAAAATCATTGAAACCTACAAATTTTAATTCTTAATAGTATTGTTGGTATATAAAACAACACCTTATTCTTATTTACTTGTTAGGAAATAACTGGATTTGGAATCAAATGATCAATAATGTTTGCTTCTGTTTAAATTACTTTTATTTTTCACATTGGTTTGCTTAGTGGCCTAACCATGATTTTTTCAGTGGGATTAACAAAGTAATACCCATACTTCCTTCTTTCCAATTTCTTATATATATATATATTTTTTATTTTTAAAATTTCAAAAGCTATGTTCAAATTCCTTGCTTTTTATTTTAAAATTAGTTTGCTACCATGCGACTTTCAGATTATTTTGCTTTATTAGCTTGATTTTAATTATTTTCTAATCAATTATTTTTCAATCCCAATTGAAATCGTATCTTTCTTTTAGGAGGAGATTTAATTTATGATTTAGCAAGTTAAAAATTACTTATCATTAATCTAGTTATTCGTTATCTATTTAATAAGATAAACATAAATAATTTTTGTGTGAAAAATTTTGTTTTCATGATGACATGAAAGATAATTTTTAATTTTATGTTCTTTATTAAATAAATATATTTAAAAGATTATTAGTTATTCAAAATTAAAGACAAAATCATATATATATCTAATTATTTATGCTTGAAATTAATTTATAGTTAAAATATAATGGAAAAATCCTATATATAATGGTTCATTCAAAATATAATGTTATTTCAAAAATCACAAATTATTTTTTAATTTCAATTGTTTTTTTCTTGCCAAATAATCTCATAGACTTTAAGTATGATAATATTATTTATCATATGGAAAATAGATAATTTTATATCAATTAAATTTTAGAAAGTTATTTAAATAAATTTAATTCAATTAAACTTATTAAAACAAATTAAAAGAATACATATTTTTAAATTCATATTCATGTTTGATTAATGAATGTTTTTCAAAATTCAAGCAAAGAAAATAAAAAAGGCAAATGGACTTAATTGAATATAATTCTTCAACTTTATTAGGAAATGGATATGTTCGTCAATTGGATTATGGGTTAGATTATAATTTTTTGTATAATTTTTTAAGTATGGACTCAAAATATTTTTTATTAAAAATTTTATTTAATTTTAAATTGAAAATATATTTAATATTATAGATTTTTAACATTTTAATAATATATATGAATTGAAGAGGTAACTTGAGTCAAACTTGAAACATAATCTAAAATTTATAAATGTCCACAAGTCGATATCACCAAAGTCATGGACATTTCTTAATTTTTTAAATTCATATTGGATGTTTAAGAAAATATCAAGTGCTTAATAAATGAGATTTAAATTAAAAAATTAAAAAAAAGAAATCAAATTGGATTTCAATTTATCGTAACACTTTTATAAATAAAAAGAGTATTATGACTTTGAAGAAGAAAAAATATAGTAGATTAGAAATTTTTATACAAATCGTGATCAATTGATTATTTATATTATATATAAAATATGATTTTAAAATTCAATTAGTTTTTGTTATTTGTAACAATATATTTTCAAATAAATAATAAGGTTAAATCAATGTAATAAAGCATGTTGATAATGAAAATCTTTTTGCATATTGTAAGAAAGTTGAAATAAGGGAAAAAATATTATTTTGATTAAGTGATAAGTCAAAGGTAAAAATAAATGGCTTATGAATAGTACCTACAGAATAGAATAATAAATGTATTATGTGATTTTGTACTTTGTAATATATGAAAAAAGAAAGTAAAAAAAAATAATTAAGTGAAAAGTCAAAAATAAGGTTAAAAGATTTGTGGATAACACCTATAAAATATAAAAATATATATGTTTATGTAACTTTTCATTTTATAATATATAAAAAAAAAAGTCAAAGTTAAAGATAGAGGGCTCACCATAAATATTTAAAAAATAATAAATAAATGGTTCTATAACTTCCATTTTGTAGTATGGAAAGAAAAGGAGGTAACACAAAATGGAGAACAATGACAAAATTTAAGTACAAGTAGCAAAAGACACTGAAGCCGCCATGTTCAACAGAATTTATTAGTTAATAAATTTGATCCACAGAAATGAAAAAAGAAATACCTATCCAAACTTGAATTGAATTATCAATTATAGAAAGAGAGATGAGAAATGTGACCATTAAAGCCAAAGAAGATCGGACACAGTTGCAATAAAACAAAAAAAAAAAGAAAAGAAAGGAGAGAGCTAAACGCAATCCTTGAAAAGGCAAAACGTACTATAAATTGAGAAAATTTTAAATAAAGTTTTTTAGATGATATTTTTGAAGTTTTTTATAAAAAAATATTTAAATTAAACTAAAAATTTAAAATTAAATTTGATATATTAAAAATTTTTATCAAATAAATTAAATATATAAAATTTTAATAAAATTTTTATTATTAAATAAATATAAATCAAAATTAAATTCTAAATAATATTTTTAAATGTTTTTATATATTATTAATCTTAATATTAAATTTTATCACTTTATCAATTTAAATTTTTTATTAAATTTATTTTAAAAAATATATTTTTAAAAAATTTAACTAATTTTACCTAAATTTTATCCCTATAAATATTAATATATGGCTTGAAGCAGCTGTTGGTGGGGCCCAATTTCTCTTAGGACCACTTTCACGCGGAGAGACGGCGAGTTCCATCCAACGTGGGGCTACTTCGTAAAAGACAAAAATCATTGTCAGGGTCCCATCAAAAGAAAAAAAAAAAATTTCATATCGAAATTCTTTTTCAGGATTTTAAGGTACCAACAGTACAGAAACCTTCAGATGAGTAAATAGTATGCGCTGCACGGGAACAGAAATTGCTCAAATTCTTATTTTTATCGGAGATAATCCATTTCAATAAAGTACAGTTGATAATCAAACCCATTATCATTCTGTTAACTCTGTGATAAATTCACACACTTCTTCTTCTAAAAAAACTAGAAATGAAGATATTAAAATATTTCATTCTATAAATAATTTTCGTATTTCTAATGAAATAATATCATTTGCCAACAAGGTAAGATATTATACCTATGTTGAAGGTTATTTTTATTTTCAAAACTATAAACCCTATAGTTTGAATGTCTTAATTGACACAGGAGCAACAATCTCTAGTTGTCAATCTAATGCTTTACCGTCAACAAAATGGCAATCCATGAAGCATCCTATAATAATAGTAGGTATCGATGATAAAAAAACCATTGTTAACCTAAAGACAAAAAATATACCTATTGCCTTAAACGATATAAAGTTTATTATACCTAAAATATTATGTTTTTCCAATATGCATGGAGACATGTTATTAGGAAATAATTTTATACATAATATTTACCCTTTTCAGTTTTTTCTGATTATCTTTGTTTTTACTATTGATAAAAAATTCAATAGATGTTCTTTATTATCCAAGCACAATCATGTTTATGATAATGGTTTTCAACCAGAAATAACACATATTTCTGAACTTAAAGCTATTAATGAAAAACATTGGCTTTATAGAATTTTACAGGAAAACTTCAGTGAAGACCCATTGAAGCTTTGGAAGCGCAGTCCAAGATACTGTGAACTTACTCTTCAGTCTCCAAAAGAGATTATTCGAGTAAAACCAATGATCTATACCAAACAGGATATAGATGAATTTGAAGTTCAAATTTCAGAATTGCTCGACAAAGGTCTGATAGAACTACACTGTTAATTTCACTTGCATAAATATAGACATATTCATCGAGTAAAGCAAGAGGATAATAAACACATGAAACCTACAATAGAATTTATCTTATGAGTCCATAGAAACAATCCCAAAGTTTTATTATCATCATTAAAAAAAAAATTTATATTAAAAAAAATTATAAAAAAATTTTGGACACCTCTTTTGAAGCTAAAAATATTAAAAAAATGAAAAAGATACTATTAAAAACATATAATGATCAAAAAGCTATAGTATTCTTTTTTTTTTTCAAAATCTTAAGTAAACAATCAGAGATATCTTTATCATTTATATCGATTTGATATATCAAATCAATCTGATATAATTAGTGTTACTTCAACTCGATCATGTCATAATTATTCCTTATGATTTTTTTCAGTTTATTTATAAATATGAAAACTCAAGTACCATGAAGCCATGTTCATCCATTCATTTTTTTTTTCCTACTTTCTCACTTATTTTTCGACTTAATTTTTATTCACTTATCAGTCGGAATACAGACGTAAAAAATATCTTCTACCTTTACCTCTAACCATCTTTTTCTTTTATTTTTATATAAACAACTTTAAGTCAGAGCTCAACACTAATAGATACATAGATTAAGGTAATATGTAAATGAATATTCAGAAAATGACCAATATTAGGCAAGTTCGACAAATTTGGAATACAAACATAACAATTCTTCAGGCTGTTAATGGCATGCATCAATGAGTGCTTGAGGCATGAATGCATGCATTAGGTGCAAAACGACTAGATTTCCTTTACCAAAAACGCATATGCTTGTTTTTCAACTCACATCTTCATAATCTAGAGAATCATGAACTGGTACAAATAATTCCTTTTAAGTAGCTGCCTACGAATTCAATGCCATGTAAGTGTGCATGCACCAAGCGACAACATTTGACATACAAGTCCTAACTCCTAACCAGATTGCATTAGGTGCAAGATTTTTTTTTTTCTAAACATCTGCTGGTCTTAATAACGATTCATAAGGCCATGGACACCTAGATGATTTTTCGACTACAGTTGAACCAACTTTGGAACTCGGAAGCTCCAATGAATTTGACAGAATTGCTTTCAGCCATTCTGAAAAGATATTTATCGACGAATAGTTATTTGGGCGCCTCTTTTTGCAGCTAAAGGCAGCATGTGTCATAGAAGCAGGCCTGGAGGAAGCTTTCTTAACACCCAGCAGCAGCTAGTTTTGCTTTTGGTTCTACAGGATAAGCTAATTAATAAACTAAGGCCTACTTAAATAGAAAAATAAGACTCAAATAACTAAGGTGGTATTAATGATATTGGTGATTCAATCAAAACACGATGATCTTAAATTGCAGCAAGCTAAAACGTACTGTTACTAGAAAAATAGTTCTATCTACAAAATTTTCCATCAATAAAATCCTCGTTTCCATTGATAATAGATAATATTAACGAAATTTCATAAAAAATTGAAGAATAATTAAATCACTATTTGGAGAAATAATTTAATTTTTATTTAAAAAGAGTTAGAAACTCATTTTATCAGGTGCAATGATTGAAAATTGAAGGATTAATTAGTAATTTGATACTAGACTATATCACATATGTTAATTTGATACATAAAATATTAAACTCCATAATTAGTACTTAAATTTCACTTCTTTTAAGCAAATTGCCTTGCATACTAATTATGCCATCATCAAGCTGAACTAACCTAAAAAAAACCAACAAATTATGACACATGGCTAAAAATACCATGTCAATTTTTTAAAATTTTTATTTTTAAAATTAAAAAACTAAAAAAATAGAACGAGAGAGAGAGAGAGAGAGAGAGAAGACGGTTAGTTAGTGTGCAAGTCGGGTCCACTATTTTTGACCAAAAAGATGTTGGTAGTTTAAAATGTAGTGCATTTTACATTGGATAAAAATATTTAATTATTGATGAGTAAAATTTACTTTTATAGTAATTTTGTTCATATTTTAAATAATTATGTTTGAATATAAATAATTATCATATGATAATGATCATAACTATTTGAATATAAATAAATTATTATTAATAAAGATTCTGATTGTACAAATGTTATAACCATTTAAATATAAGTTTATGTCTATTTATTTATTATAAAATAATTTTTTTAGTATAACCATTTTCACTACTTCTGATTAGAGAATTTGAAGTTTTATTATATTCTAAAGGCATAATTACCTTTAAGAAATTGTTCTTCACGCCTCAAAGCTAAAATTTTTTTCTATTATTTCTCTTTTCTTATTTATTTTTTCTAACAATGTAAAATCAATTACGCCAAATTTATATTTCGCATGAGGAATATACAAGGAAAATAATTTGGCATGATTTGAAGATTAATATTAGAGAAAGGTCAAGATGTCAAAGGATTAATATTTCTATAAACCAAAATATTAATTTTCATAAAGATTTTCATTAAGGTATATATTTTAGTTTTTACATAATTACTGGTAAAAAAATTAACTAAATGAGATAAATATATTAACAATTTGTTTCATTAGTGCATAAAGTCAAAACACAATATGTAAAATATTAATTATATCGTATAAGTTTATGTATATACTGAAATTGACTCTACAATTGGGTTTAAAGAATTGTATTATATTTATTTGAAAAATCGATGTTTATAAATACTATGATGTGAAATAACCTAAAAACATAAAAGAAAAAACATGAATTGATTTACGACCAAAAGAATTATAATTTGTTATCAAGTGATGAATTAAATTAGATTCTAATGGAATGGTCAATTGTTTAATTGTCATATCTTGGTTATATATAAAACAAAAAAATTGTCCCATATTTTCTATGAAAACAATAAGAAATGGGTAAAGGAATTTACCTTGAGAAGATATGCAGAAAATAAGATTTAGCTACAAAATTAATTTTATTATTAAATCATGGCACAAAAATTGAAATAATAAGTTGAATCAAGCTATATGTATGATTCTATCTTGTTGATCGTTTATAGATCAAACGTTGATATATATTTTAAAATTTATTATTGGTTCAAATTTTGACTAGTGTTTAATTTTTATGAAAGCTAATTAAAATTAAATTGATATATGTAAGCAATTATTATTAAAATATGATGTTTCATGGATTAATTGGTGGATAATAAATCAAATAATGGTTATTGTCTGAAACAATGACAGTGTGACATGTATTTTACCTGCTGGGTGTATTACACTAGAAGTAATTTTACAAAATAAAATTTAATTGTGAACAATCACAAAGTGAAAATCATAAAAAGCCAACAAAAGTTAATCACTGGTTACAAAAAAAGCATTGTTGCTTTTCGCATATGGGATATTGATTAAATGAAAAGGTATGCCATTAAAAATATTGAAGCATTTGTCGGTTACTAGCATTTTGAATGATGCTCATTAATGTTTAATTAGGCATGTTTATAAATTAGAAAAGAAAATACAAATTCAATGTTCTAAAGTCACCAAAACATACATGTGTTTAATTTCATTTTGTGATGGCATTGAGAACATTGGTAAATTTGTCATATATTATGAAAATGAACTGAATATGATAGAATTTTTTTCTTATACATATAAGAAAGATATGGACTATGAAGATAGAATGCCATCATTCAAATAATACGTTATTGGTCAAAGACAATAAAGATATTTTTACTTCTTGTACCTGAAAAAATAGCCTTTTACAGGCTGTTAAAATGAAAAGTGAATAAGTTTCCTAAGTTTTCAGTAGTTTCATGATGATGGCAAGGATGTAGTTAGTTATATACCATATTAACATATAGGCTTAGATAATAATATTGGTTTGCAAAAGACGTAAGCCTTAGAGTTAGCCAATCAATAATTTAACCAATGCAAATTCATCAAGAATTTTTGCATGAAATATGAGTAAAACTCATATTATAATTATTGTTTATACTATTTTATGAAAATGATTATTTGGATTCATGTTTCATGATTTGCATTGATATGGTGCTTTAGATTTGAATATATTGATCATAAAATGATTGTGAAAGTATTTAAAATTGGACTTAAATATACTACGAACTTTTATTTTACATAGGCATATTGGTCCTATGAGTAAAGTTTGAATTCATTATATATCCTAAAATGTCATGACAAATTAAAAGTGATAAATAACAGATATATATAAGTTGCACAATGGGAAAAAAATAAAGTTCTCATAAAAAAATTTTTTGAAATCAAATTTAGAGGTTTTAATAGTCATAAACTTGGAATTGGCTACTGGGCAATTAATATATGCATTGGAAAATCATAATAACATTTGAGATAGTTGGTTTTCACAAAAAGTCATCATTATAAATGAGATAACTTCAATAGTCAAATCTACATGATTTGTAAGTATGATATGGATTATTATGGTTAGCTTAGAATAGCCATAAGCCAAAATTGATGCCATAATCTTGATCACATTGTGTTAATTTTTTATTATGTATATAGTCTAATTCATGAATTGTACAAATGATTTATCATTTATGGTTTTATATATTGAAAATTTCAATGTATATGTACTTTGAAAGTCATGAATGATTCAAAGATCTTATGAATATGAACGCTTTTATAATAGCAAAATGAATGCTATTTGATCCATTTGGGTGATGGAAATGGTTTTGTTCATCATAATAAAAAATTATTAATAGTGTCCATAATGAAATATATTCATATAAGTATTTATGAATTGACATAAAAGTATTAAAAGGAGACTATAAAAGCGTGATTATATTTGAAACATGCTTTTTGATGTAAACTCTTATATTGAATTAAAATATTAAAGTTTTGAAACTTTTATAAAAATATCAAGATATTTGCTAGTTATCTTTCACTAAAAGTGGATTTGGAGGCCTCTTACTTACAAAAAAAAAATTAAATAGTGAAAAGATAAATAAAATGATAACTTGATTAAGTATATATGATATCTTGAATAATTGAATGAGACATTCTCTAATAAAAGAATGCATACTTGCACATAATGGGGGTGATAAAAATCCAAACAAATAAAAATTATCACCATAGTGCTATAAAATTTTAGCATAATTTTATGAGCAAATTATATAGACTAATAAGTTTAGATACTTATTAAAGTAAAATCATAAAAAAAAGTCCTTAAAAATCTTAAAAGGACTAAAATCATTTGGTTTATTCATTGAGTTTATCAAATTGTACTAGAAGTATAATTGTATGAAAAATGTATAAAAATATGAAAATAAAATGGTTGAAATCAATGAATATAGAGTTGTAGCCACAATCAAAACCAATTATTTCTTAAAACGATAAGAATGAGACAATAATGTATATAGCATATAAATGATATACAAAATGAAATATTTAGATATATTAGTCTGAAGTGATTATATTAGATATTTAATTTCAAGTTGAGGTAATTACCATAAAAAAAATTAAATTTCAAGATATTTTGTTAGTAGTACTACAAGTATAATAGATTTAATCCCTTACTATTAGACACCAATAATAAGAACCCCACTTTGAATTCATAACTTCTAATTACAAAGTTTAATGGGTAAAAATAAGTTATTGTTATGTGTCTGTTAAGCATGAGTAAAATTTATTTAAATTTTTTAAACTAGTGTGATCTATTGCATAGGAATGATGAGTTTTTATACTCTTAATAGAGTTTTAAATATCTAAAGTAATGAAAATATAATGAAAACTTTACTTATATAAACATAGAAGTGGTACCATTTCAACAAGAAGAATTAAGGTCTTTTTTGTAAATGTTTATGAATATAATAAGCACATTGCTATAATAATGCTAATAGAGGTTATAAACATCTGATAAAAGAATAAATAAGTATTATGTGTGTTATATATCTTTAATTCTAACACTAGGAGTTGAGATTTAATTTATGGACACCATCAACTTTATTAGAATTTTAAGATATAAACGCTAATTGAAGGTTTAAATTGAGAAATACTTTCTTATATTTATAATATTTATTTGTGTGAAAGGTAAAAATTAAGCATCAACATTCCAAACTAGTGGTGGATTGTTAGTAGTTTAGAATATGATGCATCCTGCATTGGATGAAAATATTTAATTATTAATGAATAAAATTATTTTTGTATTAATTTTATTCATATTTTAAATAATTATGTTTGAACACAAATAATTATTATATAACAGATGGTTATAATAATTTGAATATAAATAAATTATTATTCATAAAAGTCATAATTATACAAAAGGTCATAATCATATGAATAAAAATTTATATCTGTTTATTTATTATAAATAAATCTTTCAATGTAATAATTTTTTACTATTTCTGATTGGAGAATTTGATGTCCTGTTGTATCTTGAAAGTATAATTGCCTTTAAAAAATTATTCTTAATACCTTAAAGTTAAAATTCTTTTCTATTATTTCTTTTCTCTTATTTATTTTTTCTAACAAAAGATCCATCTGTCGTTTGCCCCCCTATATCCCTTCCTCCCACTCACTCCGTGACCTCTTTTTCTTTCTTAAATAACACTTTTAATATTTTAAAAAAAATTTTCATTATGTGATCTCCAAAATGTGATATGAAACATATTTGAAAAAAATTCATTGAAACATAAAAATTTTATTTCTTAGTGGTATTGTTGGTATATAAAACAACACCTTATTCTTATTTACTTGCGAGGAAATAACTGGATTTTAGATCAAATGCTTAATAATGTTTGCTTTTGTTTAAATTGCTTTTATTTTCAAATAGGTTTGATTAGTGGTGTAATCTTGATTTTTTCAGTGGGATCAACAAAGTAATACTAATACCCTTGTTTTTCAATTTTTAATATATATTTTTAATTTTAAAGTTTTAAAAAGCTATGTCCTTATTTTTTGCATTGCTTTTATTTTAAAATTTGTTTTTCATTTTAAAAAAATTTATATTAAAAATCATGGAACATCAATTATATACAAATTTTAAATTTTAGTATAAAATGAGCTAATGCAAACATTTTTTTAATTAATTTTCATAAATGTCAAAATGGGACATATAAAAATAACAAAAAAAAAGTACTTTCATAATACAAAAATGTAAGAATTTACAATCTTTCATACACAGTCTTAAAATAATAACATTGTTATTATACCAAGAAAAACCTAAGGTTCAAATAATAAAAAGAAAATATTCGACGTGAAGATATGCTTTTACAATTACTATAATGAGTTTTCATATTTTGAAATTATTATTTAATTGCTTCATTATTAACATTATTAAATACATCTCTTTTAATATATTTAATTGAACAATAATTCATCAAACCATGCATCTTTTTTAAGTAGTAGATTGAGCAAAAGTGAGAAACTTTGAATGTTTTACTTTTTCAAACGTAGCCATATGGATTGTAGAGATTAGTCTTTAGATGAAATATTCCTGAAAAAAAAAAAAGATATCTCAAAAATATTAAGAAGCTAATCAAGCAATATCATTATTGTTAGTGTAAAGTGTAAACCCAATTAATTATCATCCAAATATCATTAACTATAATTATCAATTTTTTATGTCAAAAATTTTTAAAAAATTAATAATAAATGAAAGGTAATCAAAATTAGACATAAAATATGAAATATATAATTTGGAATAATTAAACATGTTAATATCTTATTCAATTATGCGCTTAAATATTGGATTTAATGATAAATAAATTTATTTTTATTTAAAAAAATTGAATTTATATTTCTTCTCTCTAAATAAACAAAAGTAATTATTACAAAAAGAAACAACTTATCTTTAAATCTTTGGTTTTTTTTTTTTTTTCAATTTTTGAGGATTTTTCCTTGAGTAGAAGGGAGAATGCATTAGATTAAAAAAAAATAAGAATACTAATGAGAAAAAGAAATACCATCAATACATTGTGAACACTTAAGCTCCATTAATTACATACTAAGTTCAACATTGACGGCTGGATTGAAAAGAACTTTTCAAAGAAAAATTAAATAAAGCCAAATCCAAAGAAAAAGAGTGAGAGAAAAAAAATAATGTCCTTGAAATATTGGTACTACTTCACAAAAATAAAGCACTTACTTTGACTTTTTACATTAAAATAAAAAAAATAAAAATATCAATTGAATGAAATATATCACTTTACCAATTACCAACAAGGCGTAAGAAGATTAATACTTGAACGAATATGCCAAAATCGAATGATTTGTAAGAAAATAGATAGGCGATTAACCAACCTCAAAAATCCACTAGCCAACCTTGACTAACATAGCATATGGACCACCACCTATAATTTTGTGGGTCATTGTTCCTCAATTCATCTTCACATGTCATGAAAAAAATTACCTTTCTTTTAGCGTCTAACATAAAAAAACGTTGTTTTTATAAAAAAAGAACAACTAAAATTTTTTTATAATGCCAATAATTTGTAATTATTTAATAAAATTTATCTTAACAGGTTAATTTGGTTGAACTTAAAATTAATCAAAAGCATATTTATGATTGAACCTTAAAAAAAAAGCTTCTAATATTAATTTAAAACTTTCAATTTTGAATTGATAAATTATGATTTAAAAAATTTAAAATTTTTAATTTATTAAGTGAGGTAAGACTCAATAAATCACTTTACATGAAAAAATCAATAATAATAAAATGATGGGACTCCTATTATGATTGAAAAACATTACCAACTGTCTAAACTGGTGAATATCTTGATCATCACCCCAAGAAAAAAATCAAACTGATCGACGGACACTGGCAGCCTGGCTTTTGCAGCTATAAGCCGGTGATTGAACTCTCAAGGTTTAACTCAAGACCTCTGCAAGGAAAACTAACCAAAGCTTTACCTGTAAAAAGCTTCTAATACCCACAGATACAGTACCTTCTCAACATAAAAAAACTGGACAGTTTTTCTTTCAATTCTTTCTTAGATCGATGGTGAGAAAAGAGAAAAAAAAATAAGAGGTTACGTTAAGAAGGAAGTTAGTCTTGTTATATAGGGAGAGGTAACAAAGTTATGCGCACGCTACACCTTTTTTTTTTGGCTTAGAGCAGGCATTTTGTTTGTCATTTTCTTCGCGTCTGAATCAATTGTTAGTTTTTCCTTTTTCTTTTGCCAAAAGACGACAAATTTTCACTACTCAAGTGAGCTTGTTCATAGAATATATATATATATATATATATAGAGAGAGAGAGAGAGATAGAAAGAGAGAGAGATTGCTAATTAATATATAATTGAAGAAGAAAAACGAAAAACTCCTTGTAGTTCCCAACCCCTTACCCTTAAACACTTTTCCAAATATATATTTTTCTTTTTTTTTTCATTTTTTTTTCTCTTTGGGATAGTTTTATTTAAATTATAGAGGCTGTTTTCTTTTTAAATGAATTTTACTAGTATATTATTAGGTCAAATAGTCTCAATGCAATGATATCAGTGAAAATATAAACAAATAATAAATTAATTATATAAGAGATAACAATTTAACATGATTCGAATAAATTGATTTATATTCATGAATGAGAAAAAAACTCATTAATTATAAAAAATTATAAATATATAAAAAATCAGTCTCACTCAACGATTAATACCAATAGACCTTCTCAATTTTTTTTCGATATTCTGAACTCAAATAAATACATATTTATGTACACCAATGCACTATACTTACGTGAACCTCTTTAATCTTATCTAGTCCACTCACAAATATCTAAATATACATACTCATAAGACATAAATATCTAATAATTTTACAAGATGTCTATATCATAAAACTCTATAATTTTCACATATTTTTTTCTCATACCTAATTTATAGAGACTTTATTTATTTATAATCATATTAACTTGCCTATTAAAAATATCTTTTCTCATAAAATTCTTTTTTTACAAGTTATTTTATCCATCAAATTATATCTAATTAATTTTAAATAAATCTATTATAAAATTTAAGTCACTCCCATCAGCTATATATTATTTTAACACTAAGTCTTTTTATTAGGAGGAGATTTGCCTAAATTAAAAAGGTTCAAAAGCCAAACTCGTTTAGTGAATAAGTTTTTTTAGATTGCACCTATCATTTTTTCAACTTCCGGCAAACCCGACAATTACGAATTATATAGAGTATTATAAGTTTTGTATTTGTTAAAAACTATTAAAAATTAAAATATTTAGAATATGTGAAATACTCGACTTGTTGGGACAAGTTTCTCGTCCAAGCCGACATTGGTCCGCATTCTTTGGATTTGTGTTACAATGCCCAACCCAAAGGCCACTGTCCTAGGGAATTACTTGCTGCCAATTGCAGGCAGTAGAATTTATTCATGGCATTGGTGAAAGAAATCAGACTCGTTCTTTGTTGACAGCTCCATTGGACCATTTACTGTTAGATTGATGTGTTCAATATCAACTCAAATCTCAAAATTTTGATTAAAAACATTTTGGAGATATTTTTGAATTTCTTAAAGATACTGTTTTGTGATAAATTCATTAGATACCCAAGTTAATAGATTTATAAATAATAAAAGTTTCAATTGGATATGATATATGATATAAAAATGTAAAGAGAGCTGTAAATTTTTGAGAGATTTGGTTTGTAGACATCTAATGAGATAAAGGGAGAGTGTCCATAAATGTGATTGGTTGATATCTGATTTGAGATTTTTAGATATCAAACAATAGTGCCTAATGATTTAGTTGAGATTGATTTTTGTTTGGTTAGTGATTGTTTGTATTAAATTTAATTACAAGTGAGTTCAAATGCCATTTATTATTGATGTGATTATAATTTTTTATAATTATTAATTTTTTTTTCATTTGTAAATATAACCAAGTTGAATATTAAATTACATTAAATTATTATATTTTATGTAAATATTTTATTATTTGATTTCGTATTTGCTTTCTTGAAGGTTAATTGATGAACTTTGTCGATGTAGTGATATTAGAGCTAGACAAATTAAAGTACCGCAAAGTTGGAGATTGAATATTTTGATGGAACAAATAATTTTAATATCTAACATAATACTATAATTGATGTGTTAGTACAAGAAGGATTGGAGATACTTTTGAATCAAAGAAGCTGATAGGCATTAAGGATGATAGGTGGAAAGAAATTTAATGAATAATAGTTGTAAGTTCGATATGATCTTCACAGTTAAAGTTAAGTATGTTGTTTTGATGAAAAATCTCCAAAAAAATTGATAGACAAAAGAAGAAATATATGTGAATCAAAGAAGTTGACCAGATTGATTACTCAATTATAAAGAATGAGTGAGATATTCAGGGAAGAAGATAAAGCAATAATTTTGATTAAATTTATAACTGACTAATATGATATCATAACTATATGACTGATAAGGATATTTTGAGTAACAAAGATGTGAGTGCTCTAGTTATAATCAAGAAGTGGGCTCTTGAAGGGTAAAAGTATACCTTTGTCCGTTTATAGGCTAAGCTCTTATCAACTTAATATATGATTCGTGGACCGTTGGGCCTTATTCCTTTACTAGTAGATCCCCCCACAGTAACTTGCAGTTGGATTTGGGGGCTCTCGCGTGTTGCCCAATCGTTGCACTACAGTCGGGGCCTGGCGCTCCCAACAATCCAAGTCTCAAAATTTTCAAGTATTATCTCGTCGTGGTATAGAAAGAATTAATATGGTATTTTATTTTCAAAATAAAATGGATTTATGAATTAAAATCATATTGAAACATGCCTTGTTGAGTATAACTCAAAATTTTTATTAAAATAATATTTTTGAAATAGTAGAAACCCCATTTATAGGGATAGGAGAATTTTTATGAAAATTGTATTTCTTTCACAAAGCGTTTTAACGTAAAGGTTGTGTCTGGGATTAACAATTCTCGAGTTAGTCAGGCATGGGCCTATACAAGTTTTACCCATCCTTGGGTCACAATCGAGGTTTATATTAGGTGACTTTTCTCGTAACTTTAAATTGTAAAAAGCTGGCCACCAATATTTCACAATATCTTAAATCGTTTTATGGATATACAAAACACTCTTTAGTTTGATGTTTGATAATTTTTGAAAAATTTTTATCATTTTTCAGTTAAGATAGTAACAGGTTTTGATTTGCTACCTGGGATTGGGCTCAGCCATATGTAATTTTGCTACGAATTTCATTGATCAGTTTATTTGTACAAAATTTAGTTTTAATAAATTTTTTTTTAGAACAATACAAGTAGAAGGAAAATTAGATATCAGTCCCAACTGTCCAAATTATGCTCTTTAAATAATATCAAGTATATTGTATGTCGAATTCACTAATAATTTTTCATTTTACAATCAAATATTAGTATTTTCATGCATTAGTAACGAAATTTAAAATTTCCATAAATATAACCATATATTTAATTTAGTAATATTTCATATTATCAATCTCCTAAATCCACAAACATCATGCATGACAATAAAGTTAACCATTATTAATTTACACTTTATCCAAACGGCGTAACCAAACCCACTAGTTTGACCCAAGTTTGACGTAAAAGCCCTAGAGCCACATGCGTTGACGAAATACTATAAACTCCGCCAAATCAGCTTCGACCCAAACCCCATATACCCTTAAGCCACTCACCCTACTCAGCCTGACCACCACCGTTGCCACTCTGGTTGCCACCGCGAGCTTCATTCACAATATTAATATTCGTTCCACCAGTATGATCAAGATTCAAGATTGTGGTTGCACCAGCACTGCCGTCATACCCTCCACCATTTCGGCCATCCTCGGAGCTGCTCCGGGGAGATTGAGCCTCGTTCAGCGCTACAGTAAAGTCCCTCATAGCTTCCTCTATCAAGCCCTTCATGGTTTCCTCGTCAAGATTCTGATGACTATTATTCTTGTCAACGTTATCACCTCCAGCTTCAACGACAACGTCTAGAAAATTATCAGCCAATTCTTTCATGGCTTTATACTCTGAAACCACTCTCTTATTCTCTGCAAGTGCACTTTCCACAGATATTAGCCTTGCTTCCATGCGTATTTTCTCCTCTCGCATCATTTCCACCTCAGCTTTCATGGCCTCAAGTGGATCCTGTATTGAACAGACAATATATATAAATATATGAATAAATTTATATTAAAAGATGCAAAAAAGCTAGCGAGTTGGATGGACGTTCAACAAGGCTATAAATCAATAATTATTTTTTGCCAACCCAGAGTAGTCTTTGTAAAAAATTTACAGAAAAAAAAAGAAGCTATTTCAGAAGTTTTTACAAAAAGTATTTATATCCACCAAAAATAATCTAATTCTACAAATTAATAACTAGTCCAAACTCCACTTAAAAATAACCTTACTGTTATAAATGCTATCAAGATCCACCAAAAAACACTCTGACTATACAATAGTATATCACAGATGACACAGAAGAAAATTAGTTACTCCAATTCAGAATAACCAAACGCAAAAGATTGGAATAGCTACCAAATTATAGAATTGGAAACCTTACCATGGGTACTACAAAATTTATTTAAAGATCAAAGAGGGTTAAAAGCGGCCTAGAGAGAGATGGGGTTTCCAATGGGTTGTTGATGAGTGGAAGTGTACCTCAGGCTGAAAAACATTAGTAGGTACTTTATAAAGGGAAATTGTTATTTTGGCGCCTCTTTTTTGCAAATGAGGCAAAGCATGTCGTAGGAGCAGGCCTTGCTTGTTCCAAACACACATAGACGTGGAAATAACAAACTCTTTTTCCTTTTTTAGTGCAAGGAAATGGCAAACTCTTTATCAAGTCATTTTCTTCTCAGTAAGAGGAGGCCTAAGACAGGGCCAAATTTGTAATTATCGAGTTGGGGTCTTGACTTCGGCTTTATTTCACTTCACATCCTGGCATCATCTTTCTTTCTATGCTTTTCCTTATGCTGGTTAGAGGCGTAAATGGGATTTGAGTAACCCAAAAGACAAAGGGCAATCTTGATGCAAATTAACAAAACAGTGTCTGATGTTCCTGGTTTTAATGCTGCCGTTTTCCATGATCTCTTTCACCTGTTTTCTCCCAAATTTTTATCTAGGAGGAGCATGTGGGTTGGATAAGTAAAAATGGACCTCTACTGTGGCCTGTTATCTGCAGAAAATAGGTAAGAATGATTAGACTACTATAGTGATTATAGACTAAAGCAATCGGTATCTTATTTTATTTTAGGGAAGAGGGGATTCAAATTTTTTTTTTTTTTTAACAAAAGAGGTTCAGAAATAAAAGAAGAGGTTGCAGGCATTGTATTTTGAGTTAAAAAATCATTTCAATTAAATAGGAATTGATTTGGGACTTGAGATTTGTTCAGCCTTTATGTAATTTTGCCACGAGTTTCACTGTTCAATTTATTTGCTTAAATTTTAGTTTTAATAAATTTGTTTTTTAGAACAATATAGCTAGATAAAAAATTAGATCCCAATCCCAATTGCCCAAATTATGCTCTCTAAATAATATCAAATATGTATGTCAGCCTTTACTAATCATTTTTTATTTGACAATCAAATTTTTTAAATATTATTTTTTTACTACATGCTAATCTGTGAGCCTAATAAGTTAATCAATCAAGAAATGTTTCTATTTGTATTTTTCTATGAGTAAAGTAAGTATGACATTTAAATTTAGTTTGGTATATACATATATATTACTTTTTTTAATTTAGAACAATTTAGTTTGCATTTAAATTTACTTTTTTTTTCTAAGATAATTTTAGAAAAGTCGCATAGGGGTGCGGTACTTATAAGGGGAGAGCATTCTCCCAACTATAAAAAAAAAATTTCATGGAAAATTGCAGTAAAACACTAAGCTATCCACGGCATCCCTCCTCCTATATTCCAAGGCTAGATTTTGTACATACGTTCATAGCCGCCATCCAGCTAATTCACTGGATAAGATTAAACGTCAACCTTTCACTTTGGACTGTAATAACATAGAATTGGGTTTTGATGTTGCATAGGTGAAAGCATCCCTTGTCTCCTGCAAAGCATAAAACAAAGGTTTTTTTCCACCAACCATATCTCCCATTCAAACCGACCTCCACCAGGACCACTACATGCATCATCCATCACCACATGTTCTTTTTTCGTTCCCATTTTCCAAATGTACTTTTCATTCCACTAACTACACATATGTTCCTCATGTTACATTGAAAGTTAAGAAAAATCTATCTGTCAGGTGTGGTCGCTTTGAGGAAAGCAGTAGACTGTGCTTTTGATATGTTAGTTATAAATATTTTAGGTTCTGTTTTGGGAGTGAAGTGATGGTGGTGAAGGTTTGATTTTTGGTGTTTGATTATTTGTATTTTGATTTGAGAAATTTTAGAGACCGAGCTCATAGATTTAGTTGAGATTGATTTTTGTTTGGAGAGTGTTTATTTGGATTGAGTTTAATTATGAGTGGGCTTTAGAATGGTAAAAGTATACCTTTCTGCATTTAAAAAGGTTAGGCTCTTATATCAACTTAATACATATTCGTGGACCATGGGCCCACCTGATATTAACCTTATTTCTTTACGAGTAGAGCCCTCCCCACAGTAACTTGCAATTGGACTCCGGGGCACTCGTGCGTTGCCCAATCCAGTTGCAATACAATCCAAGTCTCAATTTTTTAAGTCTTATCTCGTGGTGGCGTAGAAAGAATTAATATGGTATTTTATGGAGTTGTGAATTAAAATTAGATTGAAACATGCCTTGCTAAGTATAAATTAAAATTTTTATTAAAATAATAGTAGTTTTTAAATTGTGAAAACCAATTTAATTTGGGATGAGGGAATTTTTATGAATATGGTATTTTTTGACAAACCGTTTTAATATAGAAGGTTGTGTCTCGGATTAATAATTCTCAAGTTAGTCGTGCATGGATTTAAGGGTATAATCGATCGAATTCAAGTTAATATAGTATTAAGTTTAAACTCGATTAAAAATTTGAAATTCAAAATTCAGTTTGAATTCGATCGAATTTTATTTTTTTAGTTTGAACTCAACTTAAAATATAAATCGAGCTACTTGAATTTATTCAATTAGACTCAATTAACATATAAAAATAAGTTTAATTCTTATATTAGATAAAAAACTTAATTATTTGTACTTGAACTCGAAGTTAAAATATTTTATTAATTAAAATAATAAAATATATTAAAATTAAAAATTTAATTACGCTCATGAGGTATTTAAATCAAATTTAAGAATATTCGAACTCAACTCGATCGATAAGTTAAGCTATTCGAGTTTAAGCTCAATTCGATAATAATCGAGTCAAATTCTAATTTTATTCTAATCAAATTCAAATAACTTATAAATATTAATGTATCATTTATATTATTACATGAGCTTACACAAGCTTTACCTAGCCTGATTGAGGATTTTATTAGGAGATTTTTCTCATAACTTTTAATCATAAATACGCTGCCTGCAAATATTTTTGACATGGTCTTAATTCACTTTATGGTTATCCAAAACACGTGCTTTAGAGGAGAGCAGGCATGGTGAAAATAACTGATTTTTGCAGAGAAAAATTAATGACCGTATAACACAAGCCAACAAGTTTGCAGGCAGGAATAGGAGTTGGTTTGGAACTTGGGATTTGTTCAACCTTACGTAATTTTGCGATAAATTTCATTGATCAGTTTATTTTTCCAACATTTAGTTTTAATAATTTTGTGTTTTAAGAACAACATAAGCAGATGAAAAACTAGATCTTAGTCTCAACTGTCTAGATTATGTTCTCTAAGTAATATCAAATGTATGCATGTCAGATTTCACTAATTATTTTTTAGTTGATAATCAAATTTTTTAAATGTCATTCTTTTATTATATGCTGATTCGAGAGCCTAATAAGTTAATCAATAAAGAGATGTTTTTATTTGTATTTTTTATGAATAAAATGAGTGTTGACATTTAAATTTAGTTTGGTATATATTTTTACTTTTTTTTTTTTTAATTTGTCTTAGATAATTTTAGAAAGGGGCTTAGGGGTGCCGTATTTATAAGGGGAGAGCATTCTCCCCACTATAAAAAATTCATGGAAAATTCCACTAAAATACTAACCTGTGGCTTTTCTACGCCGAAACTAGGCCCCCTATTATTTTCCACGCGGAAACTATGCGTTTCAATAAACGATTACTTTTCATAACTTACTAAACTGAAGTCATTCAAAAGCAAGTCAGAATTTCAATAGCATTGCTTTCATGCATGTATTTTCTCCTCTCACATCATTGTCTAACTCAGCTTTCATGGCCTCAAGTGCATTATCCTGTATTGAACAGACAAAAAAATATGAATAAATTTATATTAAAACAAGCAAATTAAAACTAGCAATCGAGTTAGATGGACGTTCAACGAGCCAAATAACGTTTATCGATATAAAAAAAATCTGAATTTTGGTTGGATAAATGAAAAATAACATCTGAAGCTTTATGCTTTTTTGGTTGTATAAATAATTTGAAATTAGCCAACAGTGTAATTTATTATTAAAATACTATATTTTTTATTCTCATAATTATGATTCAAATTCTCATACAGTTTCAAAAATCAAAATATTAAATCAAATTTAATCAAACTCTGATATTAAATATTGAAATCATGACTTGATTTGAAGTTAGTTGGGAACTAATATCCAGTATTTAATATCAAAATTGAATTTACTAATTCTTGAAAAGTAAACACTCATGAGTCTTAATTAAGGTAACGTTTAAGGCAATCCAAACTTTGTTTTGTTTATTATATAAGGGATAGAGGAGGATGAGAAGGGTGGGGTTCAAATTCACACTTCATATATTTTTTTAAATCTTTTTAAGAATTAGATCAAAAAGCTAAAAATCAAGCCAAACTTTTTTTATTATAATTAAATCGGTGTACTTGAAAATAAAACAAGGATGATGATGATGACGATAACGACATATGTTTTTGTGTCGATATCAAAGAGGAGACTTTGAAGCTTTTAAATTCAAGCCAAACTTTTTTTTATTATAATTAAATTGGTATGCTTGAAAATAAAATAATGATGATGACGACGACGACGTACGTTTTTGTGTCGATATCAAAGAGGAGACTTTGAAGCTTTTAAATTTTATGTTCAAACTTCACCATTCATACAAGTTGGGTTTTGTCGTTCAACATTATATTGACTTTTGTGGGTGCTTATGATTTTTTTTTTCTTTTTCTGTAGGTGTGTTATATAGGTAAATGTTATACATTAAAAGGTTGCTGGATTGTTAATTTGTAAGTTTAATCATATAAAAAAGAAATAGAATTAGAATTAAATACATGATATTGAATGAGCTTTCGTAACATATTTATATCTTTATTTCCATTAATTGCAAATTTTTTATTGAAAAAAACTTATTAATTTATTTAAATTTTCTTTTAATTTCTTCCATTTGTACTGTTTTGGTATACCATATGTGCTTTTTTCTATTTCATTTTAAATATTTTTCTCTTTTTTTTCTTTCCATTTCTATTACTTTTTTTTCTCATTTAAGTTCACAAATTCTTGCTACCCTATTGAAGTTCGAACTCTAAATTTTCAACCTTAAAATCAACTCCAATACCATCACTCACTAACTGAGGTAGCAACACTTGCAATAAAATTATATCTAAATTAATGTATAAATTTAATCAATTATTCCGGAACACAACAGGACATTAAATTGAAGATATAAAGTAGTTCGTATATTAATGGGGCCCATCATCAGCCTTGCTGCCTTCATCACCGTTGGTTCCATCAGCTGCGGCCTTCATAGTTTCCTTACCAAGATTCTGATCGTTAGCACGGGCATCATTAATCTCTCCTGCACATACAACCATAAAACCCTCAGCAAATGTATACAGACAATTGATTATTCCTTTTTTTCACCGAAATCGGTTCGATTATATATTTTTGACCGTACAATTGATCGGCTTTTATTCAACCGGTTCAATTGCCAACATGGTCAAGTTTTCAAAGCATATATTTTTTTATTTAAGTTCTTTCTTTTTACCGTGACTGCCGGCGGAATCTCCGTTGTCGAAGCCATCACAGTTCATCATAGCTTCAATACTTTTCATCATTGCTTTTTCATCAAAATTCTGGGCATTCTCGTTGTTCTCAATTGCTCCAATGAAATCCATGAAATCATCAACCAATTTATTCTTTGCCACGTCCTTTGCAAGCATATCCTGATATTTTCTCCTAAGCATGGAGCGCTCCGTCAACTTCTCCTGAAGTTTAATCTGACGAGTCCTCAGTGATTCTTCCATAAGTCTTTTCTTCTGTCTCTCTCTTGCCAACACAATTTCCAGAGCCACAACACTGACTTCTTGGAGATCCTGTTAGATATTCAAGTAGCGCAGAAAAGTCCATATTCATTAATTAACAGCCACATAAAAAGTTAAGATTGTTGTTGATAAATGAATAAAAACAAATTACCGAACTGAAATCATAGGAATAGAAATCTAACCATTTGGGAAAAAGAAGCAGTAGCTAAACTGAGAATAAATTTTATGCTGAAAAAGAAATAAACAGAGGGAGCGTTTTAAGGTCGGGTTTTATCGCGAGATGAAAAGTGCCAAATCACCTAGAATTTATAGGCTTATGGCCAGCCTCGGCCCAGGCGGGGGACCCATCTATTGGAATTTGGCTGTGGAGCAGGTGAGACGTGTCAGTTTCATCAAAGAGACACGAGTGATACCGTACCATCCAACGTGGATTGGAGACGAAAAAATGACAATGCAATTGGAATATTCCTCATATTCCTTGTGTACAAATCATAAAAAGGGAAAAGAAAAAAAATTATTTATAGTGAACACTTCAAAATTAAAATTTCGTCTAGGAATTAAAATCAATTTTATCTGTATATTATAAGATCAATATTCAATTTGATCATTATATTTTAATTTATTGAAATTTAATATTGTATTTTTTAATTTTGTTGATTTTTTGTTATTTCACGACTTAATTTTAAGGTGATACATGTTTTTTTTTAAATAAATATATAATTAATGTTTGTGCTACTCGTTTTTTTCTTTTCTAATTAATGTTTCATTTATCTTCCCCGGTTTAAGATATTTAAATTTTAATTATAGATAAATTTCAATGCATGTTCTAAATCTAAAAATGAAGTAGTTAATTCTTAAAGTACTAAAAAGTAATAGAAATTATCGTTACCCGAAGTTAATAATGATTTCTCATAAATTAAAAAAATTACAAATAAGGCTAGAAGATAAAATTGAAAGATATGTAAGTATAATAATTTCATAAGGATTAATTTTTTTAGGTATGATTCATAAGGATTTAAATAATATATATTTTCGTTGGAAGTATTTCAAAAATAAAATCTTAATGCATCAAATCAAATTGGAATATTATACTTTAAGATCGTCATGTGAATTAATTTGAATATATTTGGAATTATATTATAAAAAAATGTTGATTAACAAATAGTTAATTATTCTAAATTTAATCATTTATACATAGGTTTGAATCAATACATGCAAATATATATATATATATGCAAATATGTAATTGTGTAACTTTTAAGATGATAAAAGTAATGTTTGTCGACTATGTCTTTTTGGTATCAAAACTTATAAGAAAAAGACACACACAAGTTGACAAGATTATGTGGAAAAATAAAAAGGGTTCATTTCTTTTAGATTATTTTATTTTCAATTTGGAAAAAGCAGAATTCAAAGTTCTAGATAATGTTCATTAGGTATCTTAAGTATACATGTTTGTCACAATGGAACAATGGCAAACTAATTATCGTCTTCAAGACTTCACCTGAAGCCCATTTATGATTGGTGACTTAACAAGTTAGCAACATATTTTGACAATTATCAAAAGAGAGTTGGCTTTGTGCTGGACAGGCAATGCCAAGTACGGTGGATTTAGCCCAACAAGAGTCACAGAGACAGCAATTGACTGGTCCCTGAAACTAAAGGTTAGTTAATGGTCACTCATCTTACCTTAAGCTAGCAGATATGGTAGGGTCATGATACCTTGGAACAATCTTATTTTATATCTTCTTGCAATCTAAGTTTTTATACTTTCTACGAATTTGGTTCCTTTTATTGAAGTACTAAACGCTAGTAGTGCAATTAACGAATGATAGGTAACATCTATGGTGAGTCTTTATTATGCTCTGTTTCTTTTTTTTTTTAATATTAAAGATTATTAGAGATTAATTTTTTATTATTAAAATTAAGAATTTAATATCATATAAATATACTAATAATTATTTGATTTTACTCTCCTGCATTAACACGTAACTAAAAACATTTTAAATTAAAAACTATTGTGTGAACTCAATTACAAGATACCTCCATAGATAAGATTTTTTATAAAAAATGACATTCTTTGACAAAATTATCTGTCAAAATATGTTTCTCAATTTTTACATAGACAAAAAATCTATGAAAAAGATTTTCAATATCATAATTCATATTGAGATTCAAGCTTCTCATTCATATTAACATAATGTCATGGTTGTTAAAAAAAAATCTGGCAAACTTTTCTTTGGGTCATGCTTATTTCTAGCTACCAAACTTGCTAAAATTAATTGTGTCTTGAATTTGAAAAAACTCAAAACCCAAATTCAGTTTAAAAAAAAAAATTATATTGAGTTATTCGAATTTCAATTAAACTCAATTTTAATTTATTAAAATAAAAAATTGAAACCCAATACTAATGTAACTTGAAAGAGTCAATAGTTCAAATAAATTTGACCAAAAGGGCCAAGTGTGAAAGCGAAAAAAAAAAGTGAAAAAACTTGTGAAAAGAGAAAACAGAATTTCGCATCCATTTGGAAAGCCAGGGGCTAGCTAGGAAAATTCAGTACCAGGAAACATATAATTATAAACATAATTAAATGTAATATCTTCGAATTCCATGGAACCAAAAGGAGGGTGAAAGAGTGAGTTAAAAAACTGAGAGGTAGAAGCACTCCACTCTCTCTCTCTCTCTCTCTCTCTCTAGAGTCCGTATAGTATATCATTAATAAATAATATACTAATAATATAATATATTAATAAATATTATTAATAAATAATATTATAATATATTAATAAATGATACAAAAGAATAATAAATAATATAATATGTTAATAAATATTATTAATAAATAATATTATAATATATTAATAAATAATATAAAAGAATAATAAATAGTTTTATTTTAAGTATTAATTATATTAACATAATATTTTAATATTAAATATTATCAAAATATAATTATTTTTTAATAGTAATAATTTCAATAATAAATAATTTTAATAGTAAATAATTTTTAATATTTTAATTGTTATATTAATATTATTTAAAAAATAAATTTTTTAGAAAAAAACAAATAACAAAAAAAAATTTTCATTAATTTATCCAAACAACAGAAAATTTCTTTCAATTTTAAAATGTAAATATTTTTTAAAAATTATTTTTTGAAAGTTTTTTCTGTGAAACAATCAAAGACTAAGAATTAAAATCAAATTTATCTATATATTACAATATCAATATATAATTTATTGAAATTTAATATTATAATTTTTATTTTTTTATTTTTGTTGTTTCACTACTTAATTTTAAGGTGATACATTTACTTTTAAATAAATATATAATTAATATGTCCTACTCTCTTTTTTTCTAATTAATGTTTCATTTATCTTCCAACTCGGTTTAAGATATTTAAATTTTAATTATAGATTAATTTCAATACATAGTCTAAATCTAAAAATGAAGTAATTAGCATCTTAGTTATTTAAAAAGTAATAAAAATTATTGTTATCAAAAGTATTTAATAATGATTTCTCATAAATGAAAAAAAATTATAAACAAGGTTAAAAGATAAAATTGAAGGATATGAAGTATAATAGTTTTATAAGGATTATTTATTTTTTTATGTATGATTCATAAGGATTTAATTGGAGTAGTATATATATTTTCATTGGAAATGTTTCAAAAATAAAATCTTAATGCATTATATCAATTTGAGAGATTATGTGTTTTAAATCGTCGAGAGAAAAAATTAAATCCATGCAAATTAACTTCAAGGTTCTAGCGATCATATCGTAAACAATATTGATTAATAAAGAATTAATTATTCTAAATTTGATTATATATACATAGGTTTGAATCAATACAAGGTAATCAAATTACTATGTATATGTAGTTAATCATGCAACCGTAATACTTAAATTTACTAATTACTAATCACATTTATTATCTAAGGTTGATTTTGTTAAAAAAGAAAAGGTATAAATGAAAGAGGATATGAGTTGATAAAACTTTGGAATTTTTACAAATTTTTTATCTTCCAAAGTATAATTTATCACCCAGAAAATTTGTCGTCTACATGTAGATCATATAAAATTAATGTTTGTGGACCATGGCGTGATTATGGTATCAAAACTTTTAAGAAAAAGGCCCACACAAGATAAGATTACGTGGAAAAATAAAAGAGAGAGAGGATGAGGAAGGAAGAGGGTAGTATTAATATATGGCTTGAAGTAGCAGTTGGTGGGGCCCAATTTCTCTTACGACCACTTTTACGCGGAGAGAGAGATCGCCAGTTCCATCCTACTTAGTAGAAGACAAAAGATCTTTCAAAGAGAATCATAAAATATCAATCCCTCAAATGCAAGCAAAACAAAGCCGTCTAAATCGTTTCGAACGCGGATGAACTCTAAAAGTAGCTGTCTTACGGTATGAAGTTCTAAACTTAGACTATCTAGATGGTTGGTGTTCGGTTTTAAGTTTTTTTTTGTTTTAATTTAAATAAATAAGTAAAAATGTGTTTGGTAATTAAAAAAATAAATAAAAAAAAAATTTTAATTATGAGAACAAAGGATATTCATTATTTTTTATTTTTTATAAATTATCATATTTAAATACTTTTCAATGTTATTAATTAATTAATATATATTATATTTATAATTAGATGCAATTAATAATAATATTATTGAATATTTTATTTAATTAATTATTTTTGCATTGCTAAAAAATAATTTTTATTTTTATTTACTAAAAAGTTTTTAAAAAACAAAAAACAGAATAAAATTATTTTCTACAAAATAAAAATAAATAAAGACAAAAAACAGTTTCACGGGGATTTGAATAGCTTCAATCTTGAGAATACTCAACCTCTGAATAGGGTCTACGTTCAATCTTCTTTGCCATTCTCTTTCATCGTAAATTTAAGAGGGTAATAACGCTTTGCTAAAATCAATAATCAAAATAAAATACTTCAAACATATATGTAGAAACAGTTAATCACACTAACAATTTCACTTATAAATCATAAATATAGGCACATGCATCGAGCAAAACAAGAGGATGATAAACACTTGAAACCTGCATTAGAATTTACATTATGAGTCCACATGAAACAATCCCAAAGTGTTATTCTCATCATTGGGTTTTTTTTATATAAAAAATATCGTAGCCTTAAAATAAAAATATTATCAATATTAGGTTTTAAATTTTGAATTTATTAAATGTTAGTATTAAAGATAATTTTATGATATAATTGAATTAAATCTCAATTTTTTGTTAAAAAAAGAAATTCAAATTTTAAAAACTATTTTATCAATTACTTTTATTTTATTAATTTAAAAATAATTAAATAATAAAACATATTTCATATTTATAATCGAAATAAATTAATTCATCAAAATTTATTGAAATTAACTAAAAATCAACAAAAATTATTGGTATTTTCCGATATCAAGTGTGATACTACAATTAATATCAAAATGAAATTAACAATATTGGATGAAACAACTTTACATCTGACCCATATAATCAATAACAATAAAATGATGGACCTCTTAATTGGGATAGATAAACATTATCAATTGTCTAAACATCATCATACATTGTATTTTGCCGAAAGAAGACCAATTTTCACTACTCTAGAGAGGTTCTTCGTAATGATAAATAATTTTTCTTTCATTGGCATCCATTCGTCAAAGTCTTTAATTTACCTTATAAATTTTTAGTACCAAACTAAGTTTTCTATGGTCTAATATTAAATTGTTAAAATTTAAAGATTTTATATTTTCTTGACATAAAAATTTGAGTATTAATTCAAAAAAATATATGTATAAATATATTTCCACACAACGTATAGAGATTACTAATTAATATACAATTGACAAAAGAAAACTAAACACTCTTCTAAATATATATTTTTCTTCTTTCTTTTATTGTTTTCTCTTTGGGTTAGTTTTATTTAAATTATGGAGGCTTCTTTTATTTTTTAAAATGAATTTTACTTGTAGACTAAGCTCCACCCAATTAACTCTATATTATTTTCATATTGTAAATGCAAGTCTTTATTAGGAAACAATGAGATTTGCTTAAAATTAAAGAAAGTCCGATGCCAAATTCGTTTAATTATTGAGTCTTTTTAGATCGCATCTATCATCCTTTTCAGTCTCTAGCAAGCTCCTCTTTCGCTCGAAAAGAAGTTGCATCGACAATTACGAATTATATAAAGTATTATAATTTTTGTAATCGTTAAAAAAATATTAAAAATTAAAATATTTGGAATATGTGAAATACTCTTGACTTGATGGGACAAGTTCCTCGTCCAAGCCAACATTGATCCAAATTCTTTGGATTTGTGTTACAAGGCCCAACCGAAAGCCTACTGCTATAGGGTATTACTTGGTGCTAATTGCAGGCACTGGAATTTGTTTATGGCATTGGTGAAAAAAATGCTGACTCGTTCCTCAGTGACAGCTCCATTGGACAATTGGGCCACCTGATATCAACCCAATTTACAGGGATGGGGGAATTTTTACGAATATGGTACTTCTTTCACAAAGAATTTAAATATAAAGATTGTGTCTGGGATTAATAATTTTCAAGTTAGTCAGGATGGGCCAATAGGGATTTTACCCAGCCTTGGGGCCCATGATTTAGGTTTATATTAGGAGACTTTTTTTCTCATGACTTTTAATTATAAAAATGCTGGCTGCCAACATTTTTGACGTGGTCTTAGTTAATTTTCTTATCCAAAACACATGTTCCTAGAGGAGAGCAGGCATGGTGCAATGACTGATTTTTGCGACTAATTTCATTGATCAGCTTACTTGACCAACATTTAGTTTTAATAATTTCGTTTTTTAGAACAATATAGCTAGATGGAAACTTAGATCCCAATCCCAACTGCTCAGATTATGCTCTCTAAATAATATCAAATATGTATGTCATCACTAATTATTATTTATTTTACGATCAAATTTTTTAAATGTTACTTTTTTAATACGTGCTGATATATGTGCCTAATAAATTAATCAATAAAAAGATGTTTCTATCTGTATTTTTCTATTAGTAACATAAGTTTGACACTTAAATTTAGTTTGGTATATATTTTTACTTTTTTTTTTAATTTGTCTTAGATAATTTTAGAAAGTGGCCTAGGGGTGCCGTGTTTATAACGGGAGAGCATTCTCCCCACTATAAAAAATTCATGGAAAATTCCAGTAAAACACTAACCTATGGCTGTAAATAATCCACGCCATCCCCCTCCTAATCTCCTTTTCACATCGAAAATATGCCTCCTATTATTTTCCACGCCAAAACTATGCGTTTCAATAAACGAACACTTTCTTAACTTTCTTAGCCTCCTAAACCTGCTAGTCAAATTCAATAGCCTTGCTTCCATGTATGTATTTTCTCCTCTCACATCATTGTCTAACTCAGCTTTCATGGCCTTAAGTGCATCAACCCGTATTGAACAGACAACAAAACATGAATAAATTTATATTAAAACAAGCAAATTAAAAAGCTAGCAATCGAGTTGGATGAACTTTCAACAAGGCAAATAAATAAAAATAAGATCTGAATATTTATGTTGTTTTGGTTGGACAACTGAAAAGTAAGATCTGAAGCTTTATGTTTTTTTGTTGTATAAATAATTTGAAATTAGTCAGCCATATAATATATTATTAAAGTGTTAAAATTTTAATTCTCGATTCAAATTCTCACACGGTCTCAAATATCAACATTAATCTGAAACTAAAATAATAAAAATTTAATTATTAAATATTAAATCCACCATCAATTTGAATCAAACTTTGATATCAAATATTGGAATCATACTAGATTAAATTAGTTGTGGACCTCATATCCAATATTTAATGTCAAAATTGAATTTAAGTTGACTGCGAATCTAATATCTTAGTATATAAAAAATGTATTTTTAGAACAAAAAAACCCTACGGCAATTATATATACACCAAATATATACGTAGGGCTAGATTTTGTACATACATACATAGCAACCAACCAGCTAATTCACTTGAGAAGATTAAGCATCCACCTTCACTTCTTTTATTATTATTATTTTTTGATACATCAACTGATTTCTCATTAGTATTCTTTATTGATTATTTGGTTTACTGTTTTGGTGTTGAAAAATAGAGGCAAAACTGTTATATTTTTTATATTAAGTAGTCTTGCTATTTGACATTTGAAGCCTGTCATACAACACATGTGATGCTTCAAATGAAGATTTATTTTTAGATCTTGAAATGGGTAAATATTTACTAATTCAAATTAAGCACTCACATCACGAGTTTTACTTAAAGTTAATGTTCAAGTCAATCCAAACTTATTGAAACATGCATAGTTGAGAATAACTCAAAATTTTTATTAAAATAAGAGTATTTTTTAAATAGTAAAATCCCAATTTATAGGGATGGGGAAATTTTTATGAACATGGTATTCCCTTCACAAAGTATTTTAATATGATAGTGCTTTAGCATAATTATAATATTAGGAAAGAGAATCGTAGATGATATGATATAAAAGTTATTAATGGACCAACTGCCATCTTACTTGCGGCGGTTCCCATTGTAACTGCCGCCATAACCACCAGCGTTGTTGCTTTCATCGTTGTCACCGTTTGTTTCATCAACAGCAGCCTTTTTGTCTTCCTCACCAAGATTCTGAGCGTTATCAGAGGCATCATTAATCTCTCCTGCACACAATAATAAAAAAACCCTCACCAAATTTATATCAAAATTTGATCTTTTTTTTTTCACCGCAATCGGTTTAAGTATATGTTTTCGACCATACAATTGATCGGCTTAGATTCAACCGGTTCAATTACTACCATGGTCCAGTTTAAGTTCTTTCTTTTTACCGTGATCGTCGAAAAATCCTCCATTATGGCATCCACAACTGGCAACTTTGTTCACCACAGCAACACTTTCATCGATCGTAGTTTTTCTTTCAAGACCCAGATTGATTCCAGGAACACAAGTGTCTCCTGCATAAACAACAACCATAAAAGGAGTCAAATAGTGCGTTCTGTATAGAACAAGTAACCGGCTTCCAATCAAACCAGCCAGATCGATCATGTTCTGAAAACAGTAATTTTTCCAGAGCTTTTCTTTTTACCGTAACTGCCGGCAAATCCTCCCTTGTCGCCGCCATCACTGTTCATCATAGTTTCAATAGCTTTCATCATTGCTTTTTCATCAAAATTCTGGGCGTTCTCGTTATTCTCACTTGCTCCAATGAAAGCCATGCAATCATCCAACAATTTTTTCTTTGCCGCTTCCTTTGCAAGCATATCCTGATTTTTTCTCTTAAGCATGGAACGCTCCCTCACCTTCTTCTGAAGTGCAAGTTGATTAGCCCTCAGTGATTCTTCCATCAGCGTTTTCTTCTGTCTCTCTATTGCCAACACAATTTCCAGAGCCAGAGTAATGACTTCTTGGGGAACCTGTTAGATATTCAAGTAAAGCAGGAAAAGCCATGTTCATTAACAGCCACATTAACAGTTAAGACAATTATTGATAAATGAATAAAAACAAATAACGGAACTGAAATGATAGGAATAGAATTCTAACCATTTGGGGAAAAGATTCGGCACAAAGACAAGATGAGCTGAAAGGAGTTGCTAAAACTGGGATGCCATTCCGTACTGAAAAAGAAAGAAACAGGGTAGATTTTAAGGTCGGGCTTTAGCACTAGACAAAAGGAAAATATTTAGAAGAAATAATTTAGTTGAAATTCGTAAATTTTTTTTAAAGTAATTAAATAAAAAGAAAAATTAATAAATTAAAATTTTAATTATATAAGTTATTTAAATTTTAAAAAAATTTTAATAAATTTTGATATTCCATAAAATTTTATTTTAGAAGTGATTAAATAAAAATAAAAATTAAAAAATCTAATTACAAAAATCAAATGTATAAAATTTGAAAAAAATTTAATAAATTTTTATATTTATTTTTAGATAAATATTTTTAATAAAAATATTGAAAAATTGTTATTATTAAATAAATATTGATCAAATTTAAATTATAAATAATATTTTTAATAATTTTTTACATATTATTAATTTTTATATTAAATTTTATTAATTTATTTTTTAAATTTTTTATTAAAACTTTTCTTAAATTATTTTTAATAAAAAATTTTACAAATTTTATCAAAAATTGAAATTTTTTACTGGACAAAAAATGCCAAATGCCTAAATAATTGTGGTCAGTACTCACCCAAGGTGGGTACCCATCTTTTGGAGTTTGGCTGTGGACCAAATGAGACGTGTCACTTCTCTCAAAGACAGTATAGTCCCAGGTGGATTTGAGAAAAAAAATGAAAATGCAATTGGAATATTTTTCATTTTGTTATGTACAAATCATAAAAAGGAGAAAGAAAAAAATTATTTAGTGAACACTTCAAAATTAGACTTTTTTTTTAATAATTAAATCAAATTTATCTGTATATTATGAGGTCAATATTAAATTTCATCATTATATTTTAATTTATTACCTCTTCTATTTATACTTTTTTTATTTCAACAAAATCAACCTTAGGTAATAAATGTGATAGTATAACTACAAGAAAATTAATGTGATAGCATGTTATATTAAAAGATTTTGCAAGTGTATTGATTTGTAAAACCTTTTCAAAATTTTTTTTTATTTTCAATATGTTATTTAAAAATTTAGCTAGTGTACGTTACTCATAATAACATTTTTTTATATTGTAATTAGTAAATTTGAATATTATAGTTACATAATTAATTATATGTATAATAATTTGAATGGCATGTATTGATTCAAACCTATGTATATATATATATAATAATTACTACTTATTCCTAGCTACCAAACTTGCTAAAAATAATTGCGTCTTGAATTTGAGGAGAAATGCTAAAATTTAATGCACAATATTTTCAAATTAATTACATTTAACTTGAAATTAATCCAACTGAATTGAAGTAAGAGTCCAGCCACTTCTCTCCCAATCTGAGTGGAGTATTATTTATATATAATACCTTTTGGTTCGAAAAGAAAATGTATTCTACTTAATTTAGAAGAATTAGAATGGGAATAGACTTGCTCATAGGTCGGATGATGGTTCAAATTTGAAAATTTATTTGAAATTTTAAAAAATTTGAACATAAATATTAAACTCATTAAAAGAGATTGAATAGAAAAATAAAGTCCCATAAAAAAATAAGATTAGACTTGAATTTTATCATTTAAGACTTAAAAAAAATTTATTATAATGAGACAAAATTAATTTGCTTTATTGTTTTATAATAAATAAGATTAATTTGTTTTATTACTTACAACATGATAAAGTAAATTTTTTCTTTATATAAAAATTGATCCAATTTTAAATTACATTTAATAAAATTAAATTGAATTCAAACTCAAATGACTTATAAATTCAATTAAAATTAATTAAATTAAGATCAATTAATAATTTATAAAAAAAACTATTTTCTTTAATTTTAAATATTAATGTTTTAGATTGATTTAAACTTTATTATTATATATAAAAATGGATTTAAACAAAAAATAATGTTCAAAAAATTAAGTCAAAACAAATCCAAAATTACTTAAAATACTAAAATATCATATCCTATCATGATCAAACTCAATTTGATCATATCGGAATCCATTTATAAACATATCTAAATGGGAACTATTTTTTTTTTTACCTACTTTGTTTTGTTTTTTTATGCTGTTTCATACAGGACATTTTGAAAACAAATGTATAGCGATATTTGAAATAAATTGGCCCAAAAGAAATTTTCTATGATTTGACAGAGATTCGATCAAAAATAACAAAAAGAAAGAAAAAATGGCGACTTTTTTTTGGAGGATTACTTGATTGGATTAAAAGCTAAACAAGGAAAAGCTCTTTGATTTTTCTGTATTACAAGTAGACATTTTTTTGTTGGTCGATCGAACCTTCAACCGCGCGATCTACTTCAGATAAAATTATTAAAATACACTATGGACAAAGCAAACTAGTAAAAGGTTAAAAAAAAAAAAAGAAAAAAATTTGTAAATTTTATAGTATTAGTTAGAAAAGAAAATGTTGCTTAGAGTCATAGTTGGTCGGTGCAATAATATGAAGGATAAAATTTGACTGGAAAGTCTCATTCCTAGCGAAAAGGATAAAATTTCATTGGTTTACAAAAAAAATTTTAACGTTTCATTTGTAATTTTTTATTATAATTTTATAATTATTCAATTATAATAAAAAATTATATAAAAATTTATTATTTATAAATGTGATATATTTTATATAAAATTTTATTGAATTTTATATAATTTTAAATTGTAATTCATTAATTATAATGTAATAATTATAAATGATATATTTTATTTTCTATTACTTTGATATTTAATACGAATAATAAATTTATTTAGAAGAAAATTTACAGTAACAAAACAATGTATGTGGATCAATAATTGCTGATATATTTGGAGAGACTCCTGTAAATTCATAGTAGTCAACCAACTACTCGCAACGATTAGTCTAAAAGTATGATTGTGACACATATAACTATTTGAGTGATGATATTACTCTAACGATTATCTTGTGCCAGATTAGCTCAGAAAAATAGTATTTGAAAAATATATAGTTATAACCATAAAGTATTACTTCTTTTGACTTTTGGTTTTTGTGTTTTTTAAAAATATTTTAAAATTATGTCTTTTCTTAAATATCTAAAATTTTTATTTTTGTATATTTTAAAATTTTTAATGAGTTTTTATTTTTGATATTAAAAATCATAAAATTTTAATTTTATAAAAAATTAAAATGTTAAATATATTAAAATCAAAATTCTTTTTTAAATTTCATAAAAATCAATAACACTTAAATAATTTGAAATGAATGGTGTACTAGCTTTAAATTTTTGAATTCCAATTGAGTCAAATGTGTTCCGTCACTATAGCTAAATCTTAAAATAATTTAATTTTATTTTTTAAATATATTAAAATCAATAATTAAAAAATTTTACACTAATATATAAATAAATCACTTCTCTCTATATGTATGCATGCAGGCTCATATGATACTATGAAGGATCAAAATAAAAAAGACATAATCATAAATTACAATTATTATTGAATTTAAAAATTCATTCAATTGATTTGTATAATTATCCATAAGAGATAACAAAAAATAAGATTAAAATTCAAATCTTATCATTTATAATTTTCTTTCTATCTTCAACTACAACCTTTTTTATACCAAAAGAAAATTACTAATGTTACTAGATTTAATATCTTCCAATCCCAAGTTTCGTAATATATATATAGATAAGCCTTGGCGGCAAAACTTGGTTTATCATCCACCTGCAGGCACTAAATACTAAATATTCTATAGTGAAACTAAACTAACAAAATAGTAACAAGCCTAGCTAGAACACAAAGAAAGATACAGAGAGAAAAAAAGTGCTTGGTGACCTTTGGGAACAGGGGCATAGTACCAAGGATATTGGCTCCTAACCAAAAATTAGATGAACATAACAACGCTAAAATGGCTTTGAATTTTAAATTCCCAAGAGGGGCTTTGTCCAAAATGACATTTGATTTAGTTTTTTGAAGGGGGCGGATGGCCGATGTGAACGTCACGGTAGCCTGCTACAGGCCATTGCATTGAGGTTCTCATAAGGTTCCTCAAACGTTGAATCCGGCTTGCAGCCACCCCACCAAACTTATGCCTAAAATGCTTGTTAACTGGGTTGGGGTTGGGCCTTATGTTCGAAGTTAGCAAGGGAAACAAGCAGACCTATCCCGTTGATAATAAACCCAAAATTTCAAACACTTATTATTGTGTTGTTGCTCGGTCAATGTAGATTCATTTGCGCTGTAGCCCATTATTTGAACCAGCTGCCTCGTATACCGCTATTCGCAGGGTTTTTGAGTAGGCAAATGTATTATTTGCCTGTGTTTTTTTTTTTTTCCTTATGATTTTTAGCTATTTCTCTTCTAGATTTGGTTTTTAAAATGCTTTATTATACAAAATTATTTAAAATTGGATTTAGATATTTTTTTCATTTTTCACAAAAAAAAATTAAAACTATTATTTATGAAACATATTTCAATCACGGTTCTAATAAAATAACAATTAAACTATCGTTTTAACATGTGCGTTATATTTGTGAAAACATTTTTAAATGTTAATATAAATTATCTTGATAAGGAAAGGATATTGATATCTCGTATTCTCCGATATTAAAAATGGTTGTTTAAAAAACGAGGCCTACAAATGATCTTAATGCACTTGAAGTTGTGTATTAATCTGCACATTATGAACAGTTGTGATGAACTTGGTTTGATTTCTACAATATTGAAATTCAACTGAACTTTGGTGTACTATTCTGCCACTCCTAGTCATATTCCAATGCATTAAATTAAAGATGTTTTACTGGTGTTTTACAACCAAGAGACCTTATTTCTATTATTCAAACAATATAATTCTCCTAAACCTAAAATATATTTCTTTTTTATTGTTCCAAATAAGGCAACCATGTTAAGCCTATTATACCAATGATTAAGAAAAAAAACATTATCTCTTGATTACTTTCATGATTGAGAATAAAGTTTCCATTCCAAAAAAAAAAAGTGGTCAAACTTTATAATGGAGAGCATACATACGAACCCCAGATGCAACTATGGCACCTAATCCACAATTTCTACATTTCTTTGGTTGTGGTTTAATTTGATCCATAACAAGTCATAAGTAGCCCTCAAACACACTATTTAGGAAGGGTTTTCTTTTTATGTGCATACTGTGGTTGGCACATTATAGTTGGTTTACTTAAATCCCACATCACAAAGTGGAAAGTAAGGAGCAAGAATACGCTTATAAAAGAAGAAGATTTATAAAAGTTAAAACATACCTTTCTTAGCTTTTTGGCTAAAATCAAGTGTAGAATATGTTTTTATCAATTTAATGTTTGATACATGGGTCATTGGCTCACATGAAATTAAATTTATATTTTTATAGAGAAAATCCACCCACAATTGCTTGCTATAAAGGCTTTCACTTATTGCCCACGAGCCCGGAGCACCCTACCCAATACAAGTTTAATTATTTTGATTTTAAAGTAATATGCTCTAGAGATGTTTTCCTTTTCCTAGTTACTCTAATTCATTTCTTATTCAAAATAGGTAACTAATGTGGTGATGATAAGAGCGGTCACCTATCTTCATTGAAGATGAATAAAGGTATTTGTGATGCCTCAATTCTAAATTTAAAAAAAATGTGTGAATGTAATATGATATTTATATATAAAGATTTAAATCAAAATCTGTGAGTATTACATCATAGGAGTCACTAAATGTTACGGTTATAGAAGTCATTAAGTGTTACACGGTGATGAACTACCTCAAAAATTTTAATGTCTGATATAATTTTGGTCTCGGGGTTGAATTCGGCTTGACAGGAATGTCAAGCTTTATAGGTGAAGAGACTTGGTCTTATGGTTGAATTCGGCTTGACAAGAACGTTAAACTTTATAGGTAAAGAGATTGTGACGTCTCTAATCCCACATTTGCGTGGATATAATATGATAGATATATACATATACATATATATATATATATCTAAACCCAAATGTCATGCTTTAAAGGTAGGGAGATTATGATGTCCTCAATCTTACATTGGAGCCAATTCTACATTGAAAAAATATGTGGATATGATATTATATATATGTAGAGATCTAAATCCAAAAATTGTGATGTCCCCAATCTCACATTGAAAAAATATGTGAATATGATATGATATATATGTAGAGATCTAAATTCAATTATATATTAAAAGAATGTGTGGATATGATATGATATATGTGTAGAGATTTAAACTCACATTGAAAAAATATATGGATTTGATATGATATATATGTAAAGATCTAAATCCAATCCTATATTAAAAGTATGTGTGGATATGATATGATATGATATATATATATATATATAGAGAGAGAGAGATCTAAAACCACTTTGAAAAAATGAAAAAAATATGTAGGTATGATATGATATATATGTAGAGATCTAAACCTACATTGAAAAAATGAAAAAATATGTGGATATAATATGGCATATATGTAGAGGTCTAAACCTACATTGAAAAAATAAAAAAAATGTATGGATATGATATGATATATATGTATTGAAAATAAAAAAAATATGTGGATATGACATGATATAATGTAAAAATTTAAACCCAATAATATATTTGAAAAATATGTGGATATAATATGATATATATATGTAGAGATCTAAACCTAAATGTCAAATGAGAGATTGTGATGTCTTTAATCTCACATTGAAAGAATATGCGGATATATATGTAAAGATCTAAACCTAAATTTATGAAGTACTTTTTGTAAGACTCACATTAAAAAAATATGTGGATATGATATGATATATATATATATATGTAGAAATTTAAACACAAATCTATGAGGAGTCTTTTATGGGACAAAATCATGAGATTTTTAGATTAAAGCGGATAATACTTTGCAGATTAAGTGTGGGCCTCCACACCACAATATTAGAGAAAGCTGATGTCTAATATCTCAACATATGCCTTGCATGTCCAAATTGTGATGGCTTATAGCTAACACATTCCTTCTTGATTCGAAAATATTAGACAAGGTTAAAATTGTCCTAAGGTAGTGAAACTCAAAGCATCTTTTTTATTTATTTTAGTTTGTATATGAATATGCTACAAACATGCTTTCTACATTTCATTATTCCTTAACCAACAACCATGGTCTAAAAGGGAGATTTCAGGACAAAAAGAAAGCTTAACTCAATAATGGATTGTTGTGATCTACCCTAGATGAAAATTATCAGAGTTAATTCATAACTCATATTGCCATTCTTTCATGTACAAATGAAACATATTCTTTTATTCAAAGAAAATCCAGCTCTAATATCAGAAAAGCTTCAATTGCCTTTATTTTCGAATGGTTATCCATTAGCTCATTCCTTCTCGTAATCAGCAATTCTAATCTATCCTCATCCTAATTGGCTTCTATATTTGTTGTCATTAACGACTTAGCCAAGTTCCTAATCTCTACTTTCATCTTTGCGAATTTGATTTTCATCAACTCAACCTAGTGCTTGGATTAGGGCTGCCAAAAAAATTTAAATGAGACAAAAAAAATTAATACTTGAGTGGAGAATTTTTCTAACGAAATAACTAGCACAAAATTTTTACAAACACAATTTACATTAAAATTATTAAAAACTCAAACAATTATTGCTATTACTTTGTTTGGTTTTCTATTAGCAAAATAATAAAAAAAAAGTTACATGTAGTAATTTGCTTTCAAACATCACATAGGGCTACAAAATCATATTAATATTTAGACCTTAATTATTAGAACTTTGACATATATGAGAGGAGACAAAGACAGCAAAATTTTGAGCCCGAAAGGTCATGTGGGTTTGCTTCTTACCAAATTCTTTTTTACATAATTAAAAACTCGAGAAATATTTATTAAATTAAGGGCGATTATGGAGATATAAAATTAAGATTTTTTAAATTATTTTTTCTAAAATTAAGTGTAAATTAAAAGTATTACTTAAAAATTTGCTAAATATATTTACTTTTTTACCATGACAATTCAACCATATCAAATTTTAGTTCATGCAATTGTTTTTTAAAAATGATATTAAAATATTTTTATCCTTAAGTTTCAGTTTCCTTTATATAAAAGTTTTTAAGAATTTAGTAATCCTTAAAAAATATCAGCAATTTTCATAGTGTCAATTGGAGGAAAGAAATTAAACTCAACGAGACTTACAATTTCCCACTAGAAAATGGAAACTTTTTCCTGCCTTCTCTCCCATAAGACCAGAAAGTGTATGGATTGGAGCTATAGATATGTAAATCAATGTGTAGAAAAGTACATGTATTTTGTTTTCCTTACTTGATTTGAGAAAAATAACGATAAAAAAAGGTAGTTTAGGCTTTAATCTCTTACGATTTATTGTAGAAATTAAGTTGATTTGTTAATTAAGAACTTCTTTTGCCCATTTTTTATCAAGTCATTTAAATCAATATTTGAAAGTTAATATAACTTTAACTCATATGTATGCAATACAAGTTGAATTTTTTTTTGGTTCAAATGGTTAATTTAAAATTTTATACATTTAAACATATTAATGATGTTGTTTTCCTCTTCTTAAACCATGTAATTAAGTTCGGATACTTGATGAAATGCTCAAATTAATTCATTGGCCAAAAAATAATTACTTACTATATTTTCTGTTTGAATTCCAAGAAGTAGATAAAACCATATAGAATTTGATATTGTTAAACATTTCTCGTATTCTTAATATTAATTAGTGACCATTGGACCAAAAAGACTATTAATTAGAGATCATGTGTTGTTGCACGTCGATATTTGTTTTTGATTATATTTTTAATTTTTAAATATTAAATAAAAAATTGATATAGAATTTGAAATATATATAATTGAATTTTAATTAATTTATAAGATGGCGATGTTAAATGTTAAATCGATATGAACTCAATTTGAATTCTAAAATGAGGACTATCTAGATTTATGATATGAGAAGAAATTATTTCTTATTATGTAACTTAAAAACAGATGAATAAAAAAATTATTAAAAATATATAACATAATTATTATATGAAGTAAAACAAATTAAAATAAATAAATAAATAAACCAAGTTGAACCAATCCTCCAGAACGAAGACCCTTCGACCTCAAATTCTCACTATCTTTCTTGTAATTGAGACAAAAACCTTGTTGATAGTACGCTTAATTATATTATATTTTGTAAAGAAAAATGTTATTTTCTGCAAAAATTAAAACTAATTGTATGGATTGGGACCCCATATGGAGCTAGCATTCTTCTGCTATACTTGTATGGCTTGGGAGCCCATGTAAATCGATTGCCATCGATTTCTGATTCCAGTTGGGTCGGCATGGATCGATCAAAGTTCTCCAGGGAGACAAAGACAAGTACTCCCGTGTTAAGTTAAACTTGGTTCAAAGTAATGATTGAACTTCACCTGGTCGGGTCTTGAACAGTTCAAAACACCAAAAATGTAACCTATCCAATCCAAATTTACAGTGAAGACAGCTCCATAGGTTTTGGTAACAGCCCAAAGAAAGACAAAAAAATGGAACCAAAAGCAAACTGTGTTTTTGCAGTTTTTCTCAGTCGACGAACCTTTTCTCAGCTCTTTGTTCTTTGCTTATCAAAACCATCTTTGATTTCAGCGTTTTCATATCTTCTCTTTTCTGGGGAAAGAATAAATGGAGATGTGATCAGCTCATGACCAGAAAAGAAACTTACAAGATTAATTCAACGTAAACAATAAACAGTAATTATGGAAATGGAATTGAACAAATTTTATCAGAAAGCTTTGCCTGGCGTAGCGTGATCTTGCAACCCCTCTTGTCATTTCACCGATCAGTGCCAATTCGACTGTGTGCGGATCTTCCTTTCTAGCTTTGGCAGCTTTCGCTTTGTATTATATAACGTGACGGCGAGGCATCGATCTGGAAGCGTCTAGATGCTTGAGCTCAGGCCATGTTTGGCATGCCTCGACTTTAACGAAAATAAGTCAGGCTTTGGTCATTATCAATTACATTATTTAGCTTATCTTATAAGGTTTTTTTTTTTTTTCAATATTGGTATTTTTTATAGTTATTTAAAAAAAAAACATCATTAATTTTTTCGGTACATAAAAACATTATTAATTTGAAGCTAATTAAAAGTGTAAAATAAAGTTATACGTGTATATATATACATTATCAAATAAACATTAATATTTGAAGGTCAATTAAAAAGTTTCAACATATTTTGAAGCTTAATACATATAAATGTTTTCAAAACAATAATATATATATATATATATATATATAATATTAATGTTTTGGAGCCAAAAACTTACCCACAATGGCTTGCTATCGGGGCTTTCGCGTGTCGCCTAAGCGTTACACTTAAGCTCGGGCCTGGCGTACCCCACCCAACCAAGTTGATATATTTTTAGGCAAAAGATGGTAATTATAATTCTTTAATAAATCTGGAACTGAAAGTTTAATTGAAATTTTTAATTAAGGATGATGGAATTAATAATGTTAAGACTATTGCGATCAAAAGCCATAATACAGCTTGGAATCTGCATCAAACTATTATAATTTGTCTAATAGAAAATTTTAATTGGGGATCAAAAGCCATAATATCATTTCCTTAATGGGGGGATGAAATATTTTCGTCATTGTATGAGTTCCAACTTCCAATCACCAAGTGTTGCCAACCTGTTTCAAACAATTCGGGAGAATGAAGTATTTTCATCATTAATTTAGCTTGAATTGAATTAAAATAAGAGGTAAACAGCTCGATACAGTTTTCTATAACTTTTATTTTATTTTTTTGGTTAAAAATACAAAGTTTGATTTCGATTGTAATATGTAATAGAAAGAAACTCCCATCTGATATAAATGTGGAAGAACTTCTGAAAATTTCAACATTTACAGACAATTGTGAACTCAATTTCAATCGATTGTAAGTTGAATGCCTGCAGCGCCGTCTTCCAATTGCAACTTTACAACTGTGCTAAAGTCAGTGAAGTATTGGAAGAGGGAACTCCATAATGTATATCCACAAAATTTTATCGAAGAAAAGAACAAGCAAAGACTAGTTCAATGATTCCAACTATAAATAGGCAAAGTTCTCCACCAAGATTTCTCACCTCTCATCAAGCAATATATAGAACTTGGAAGAATTTAAGCTAGAAATCTTGCCTTGTTGCAATGGAAGGTGGTCAAATCGTCGTAGCAATTTCCCAGTTGGCTCTGGCTTTCTCATTTGCCACTGCCTCTGATCCTAACCATCTCCAGGATTTCTGTGGAGCCATCAACGACGCCCATAATAGTGGTATGTTCACCCTTTTTTTTTGTTTGAATGTATTCAACCTAAACTCTAAATTAAATACACTCAGTGATGAACCATAACTTGTAAACAACTGTACTATCTGATTTAATTCTCTATCTTTTTGCAATGCATGGTATGTGTCAAGTGTCGACTCATATTTCGCCTTTCATGCAGTATTTGTTAATGGGAGGTCCTGCAATGATCCAAAATTAGCCGAAGCAGAAGACTACTTATTTTCAGGACTCAACATGCCTGAAAAAACATCACATCAACTAGGATCAAAAGTCACTCCTGTCATTGTTGAACAAATACCAGGACTTAACACCCCTGGCATATCTTTGGCTCGAATTGACTTTGCACCTAATGGCCTAAACCCTCCTCATACTCACCCTCGGGCCACAGAGATCCTTGTAGTCCTAGAAGGCACACTCTATGTTGGCTTTGTTACATCCGACCTGGATAATCATCATATCTCTAAAGTCTTAAACCCTGCAGATGTTTTCATTTTCCCAATTGGTCTAATTCACTTCCAGTTCAACATAGGGAATACTAATGCAGTGGCCTTTGCTGGTCTTAGCAGTCAGAATCCTGGTGTGATTACCATTCCAAATGCCGTATTCCGATCCAAACCGCCGATTAATCCTGATGTTCTAGCCAAGGCTTTTCTGCTGGATAATAGTGTGGTTACCGATGTTCAGTCACGTTTCTGATGGAATAACAATTAGAGCATTGTTTTCAACAGATTTGAAGTCTTGATATAGCAGCTTATTTCTGATAATGTTTGACAGGCTTTCTCATTATAGAAAATTAGTTCTTGTTGAGGTGTGATGATGAGGTTCTTTATGTACGTTTTCTTTTGTAAGGTTTTTTGTAAGTTGATCTTGAGTTTGTTTAAAAGATTGCAGTCTGTTTTCAGTGACAGGGCTCTATGCAACATTTATATGGAGTAATAAGCTTCAAAATACTTTATTGAGGGGTCCTAAATGTGTGAATATTTGAATGAATAAGCATAAAATTAGTAGCCCAAATTCACAAGAAATACAAAAAATTTCCACCCGTATCATGCCTTGAAGACGAGAAGAGTTTCTCGGTCTAAACCCATTTAATTGCTTTAGAAACCAGCATAGTTTTTCAAGATAAAATCTGAGCTTCTTGCAGTGAAACTGCCATCCTAGACCCGTCATCACTTGATTAAGTTTTACATCTTCATGATTTTCTTCCATTGAGTTTATAAAAAATTAGATACCAAAGTTTTTTGACTCGGTATTAAGCCCGCAAGGCCATCACTGCCCATCAATGTTCAGTTTCTGACTTTGATTGAGGACTCTTTACTGCAAGCAGTCTTCACTGCAGAAAACAAAAAAGGCTCTAAGACCCACTCTCTTTCTGGCCGAAGGCAAAGCCTCCGGCCACGCCACAAGGCGCAGGACAGCTGGTAGAGAAGGTAGCCCCTGGTTCTCTGCTCAGATTAGATCAAGTAGATGGTCAAATCGGTATCGGCCCCCCTAAGTTTGCAGCACTAAAATTCCTAAAATGTCCAAGATATCTGGGCTGGTAATAGATTGGGAGAAAAGATCCATACAGGGCTATTATCTAAACCCAGACCGAAGAGGAAGTCTAAAGCCCAATAAACTCGTCAAAATACAAACATCAAAATAATTGTGAACCAAAGAGATCCACAAATTTCTAGTATCTTAAAAGTGTCCTTGGAATATTAATGGGCTTTTGGGGTTAATTTTGCTGATGTTAGAGGTAACAGCGGTTCTTTTGAAATGGACACCTGAACCGCAGAAAATTTTTAGGCAAACATTTCTTCGTTTTTTAATTATTCACAAACATTTCTATGTATAAAGAATGGTGTAATTGTACATAGAGACATCGAACTAGGATCGAAAGTCACTCCTGTCAATGTTGAACAAAATACCAGCACCTGACACTCATGGCAATTCTCTGGCCCGAATCGACTATGCTCCCAATGGTGGCCCAAACCACCCCTCGCACTCGCCCTTATGCCATAGAGATCCTAGTTGGCTTTGCTACATCCAACACAGAAAATCGTCTCTTCAACAAAGGCCTATATCCTGGAGATGTTTTAGTTTTCTCGGTTGGTCTAATTCACTTCCAGTTCAACCTAGGGAAAACTAATGCTGTTGCCTTTGCCTCTTTGAGCAGCCAGAATCCTGGTGTGGTTGCCATTTGGACAACAATTTGGTGAAACATCTTCAGTCACGATTCTGGGAGAATAACAATTAGCGCATTGATTCAGATTTTAACATCCATCAAATTGCTGCTTATTTGGGATAATTCTTTTGACAGTTCGCTCGCTATGGAAGTGGTTTTCTTGTTGAATTAATTTGTTTATGTAAGCTTTTAAATTTGTTTTTAATCATAGTCTTACTATTGCTGTTTGTTTCCATTCTTGGACCAACATGGGTTGTCCGCCACCCAGGTTCCATGAAATAATAAAAGCACAAAAGAGAATTTCAATTCAACTATTTCTGCAACTTGTGAGCAGTTTGATGAACTTGGTTTGACATCTACAAAACTGCAATTCTGCTCATCTTTGGTCACGCTTCTGCCACTGCTAGTCTTTTTCAATGCATTAAATTTAAGATGTTTAGCTGCTCTGTTTTAACCAGCAAACCATGTTTCACCTGCAAATGTACACTGGAGTTCTCCTAAACCTGAAGTCTATTTCTTCTTCGTTATTCCAAACAAGGCAACCCTGTTAAGCCTATTGCAAAATGATTAACAAAAGAGCATGTTCAAGTTTCTACGTCAAAATGGAATTTGAACCCTGTTTTGTGCCGACTATCAATCTCCACCAAAAACAGTTTTTTTACCATCCTCATCACTTTTCTCATGACTGGGAATGGAGTTTCCACTTTTCATTCCAAAAGAAAACGCTTAAACTTTATATTGGAACATAGATAGTAATCCCAGATACAATTATGGCCCTAAGCCAGAATTTTTACATTTCTTTGGGGTGCTTTGGTTCACGCTTCAAGTCATAAGTGGCCTAGAAACAGCCTAACAAGAAAGGGTTCACTCTGTATTCGAGCACAGCAATCATCATGTTATAGTCGGTTTACTTAAATCCCACATCAGGAAGCGCACGTTAGAAGGGGGGAGAGGCTCGTTTAAAGAAAAAAGCTAACCCTTCCGCCATTTCTTCTTGTGGTCTGGGCCTTTTGGTTAAGATCAAGGATTTGTTTTAATTTGTTAAATATCTATATCTAATACATGGGTTTGGCCAGTCATTGGCCCACATGATGTTAATTTATATGTCCAGAGGGGAGCCCACCCATCGGGGCTGAGGGGTGTAGCCCAGGCATTGTACTAAAGTTCGGGCCTGCTATGGATTAGAACGTGTAATGAACTTTTTAATTTGATGCGATTGTAGTTGTAAGACTATCAAGAAGGCATAATAGCCTGGAATCCATAAACCACTGTAATTTCAATGTAATAGAAAATTTTAATTGGAGATCAAAAGCCATAATATCATTTCCTTAATTGGGGAGATGAAGTCACTAATTGTATGAGTACCTTTGTGATTGCCAACCTGTTTCAAACAATTCGAGAGAATGAAATATTTTCATCAGTAATTTAGCTTTGAGTTCCAAATTCCAATCACAGCTCGATACATTTTTCTATAATTTTCATTTTCTTTTTGTTTTAAAATACGAAGTTTGATTTTGAATGTCATGTATAATAGAAAGAAACTCCCATCTGATATAAATGTGGAAGAACTTCTGAAAATTTCAAGATTTACAGACCATTGTCAACTGAATTTCAATCGATTGTAAGTTAAATGCCCGCAGCGCCGGCTTCCAATTGCAACTTTACAACTGTGCTAAAGTCAGTGAAGTATTGGAAGAGGGAACTCCATACTGTATGTCCAGAAAATTTTATTGAAGAAAAGAACAAGCAAAGACTAGTTCAATGACTCCAACTATAAATCGGCAAAGTTCTCCATCAAGATTTCTCATCTCTCATCAAGCAATATATAGAAATTGGAAGAATTTAAGCTAGAAATCTTGCCTTGTTGCAATGGAAGAAGGTCAAATCCTCGTAGCAATTTCCCTGGTGGTTCTGGCTTTCTCGTTTGCCACTGCCTCTGATCCTAACCATCTTCAGGATTTCTGTGTAGTCATCAGGGACGCCAATAATAGTGGTATGTTCACCCTTTATTTTTGTTTGAATGTATTCAAATCCATGCCTAAACTCTAAATTAAAGACACTCAGTGATGAACCATAACTTGTAAACAACCATACTATCTGATTTAATTCTCTATCTTTTTGCTATGCGTGGTATGTGTCAAGTGTCGACTCATATTTCGCCATTCATGCAGTATTTGTTAATGGGAAGTTCTGCAAGGATCCAAAACTTTCCGAAGCAAGGGACTTCTTCTTTTCAGGACTCAACTTGCCTGGAAACACATCGAATCAACTAGGATCAAAAGTCACTCCTGTCATTGTTGAACAAATACCAGGACTTGACACTCTTGGCATATCTTTGGCTCGAATTGACTTTGCACCTTATGGGCTAAACCCTCCACATACTCACCCTTGGGCCACAGTGATCCTTGTAGTCCTGGAAGGCACACTCTATGTTGGCTTTGTTACATCCAACCCGACTAATCCTCTCATCACCAAAGTCCTAAACCCTGGAGGTGTTTTCATTTTCCCAATTTGTCTAATTCACTTCTAGTTCAATACAGGGAATACTAATGCAGTTGCCTTTGCTGGTCTTAGCAGTCAGAATCCTGGTGTGATTACCATTCCAAATGCATTGTTCGGATCAAAACCACCCATTAATCCTGATGTTCTTGCCAAGGCTTTTCAACTGGATAAGAATGTGGTTACCTATCTTCAGTCACGTTTCGGATGGAATAACAATTAGAGCATTGTTTTCAACAGACTTGAAGTCTTGATATAGCAGCTTATTTCTGATGATGTTTGAGAGGTTTTCTCATTATAGAAAATTAGTTCTTGTTGAGGTTCCTTATGTACCTTTTCTCTTGTAAGGTTCTTTGTACGTTGATTTCGAGTTTGTTTAAAAGATTGCAGTCTGTTTTCAGTGACAGGCTTCTATGCAACATTTATATAGAGTAATAAGCTTGAAAAATACTTCATTGAGGTCCTAAATGTGTGAATATTTGAATGAATCAGCATTGAATTAGTAGCCCAAATTCATAAGAAACATAAAAAATTTCCAACCGCATCATTCCTCGAAGACAATAAGAGTTTCTTGGCATAAACCCATTTAATTACACTTTCAGAAACCGGCATAGTTTTCAAGATAAAATCTGAGCTTCTTGTACTAAAACTGACATCCAAGACCCGTCATTATTTATTAAGTTTTACATCTTCATGACTTCCATCCATTGAGTTCACAAAAAATTATGATACCAAAATTTTTTAACTCGTTATTCAGCCCGCGAGGCCATCACCGCCCATCAATGTTCAGTTTCTGACATTAAGGACTCTTGACTGCGGGCAGTCTTCACTGCGGAAAACAAAAAGGCTTTACGACCCACTCTCTTTCTGCCCGAAGGCAGAGCCACCAGCAACGCCATAAGGCGCAGGGCGGCTGAGAGAGAAGGGAGACCCTAGTTCTCTGCTCAGATAAGATCAAGTTGATAGTTGAATAGGCATCGGCATCCTGTTTTATAGTGGTGGAAGCCCCCTAGGTTTACCGGACTAAAATTCCTAAAATGTCCAAGAAGTTTGGGCTGGTGATCGGGTCGAAAGATCCATACAAGATAAAAGGAGGCTAAACCCAGACCTAAAAGGAGGTCTAAAGCCCAAGATAGCCCAATAAACGATACAAACATCAAACTAATTGGAGTCCAGGGAAGAGATTTTACTTAAAAAAAGTTTTTTTTTCTTTTTTTTTTTCATGAAATTTGGTTGAGTTGGTAAGCAGTGAATATTGTTTGTAAGAGAGAGGTGAGATTCTGACTGTCAGCAGTTTTTTTACGAGTAATTTATAAATTTAATGTTAATTCTCGTTTTTCTGAAATGAAATAATTTCCCATCATCATGCCATTTGTCATTTTGCAAGGAGATCACACTTCAACTTTCCAAAAGTCAATTAGAAGTGCTGAGCTATCTTCGTACAGAATGAAATGCTACCAACAAATTTCCTTGATACCCATTAAAAGAAAAGCAAAAAAAGGCTCTATGTTTGAATGAGAAACTGGCTTGACACATTAACTATAGTGTGGAATTTGAAGCATACAAAATGATTGGTAAAAGAACTATTGAAATAAAAATGTCCATGACAAAAACAAAAATTTAAAGAAAAAAAGAGACTCTAAACCCATTTCATGAGCTTTTCCGTGTCATAATTCACATCAATTCCCTCATCCTCTATCTGAATGGTACCAGAAAAACATCCCCTCTTTACATCTCAGTTAATGTGTTTCTTTGTCTTGTTTTTCTTTACAATGTACAAGTTGGTTTGTGAAAATAATATAAGCAACAATACTTCATGTCAATCTTCCCCAAGGATTATTGTATTATTCTTCTTTAACCATAAGTTGCTGATCAACATTATGTTTTGAACCATTCGAGTTTAATCTTGTTCATAGTCTTCTGCTTCCTTTGACATGTTCCACATTCTTACATCTTTCTTAGTAGTTGTGAAACAGACTTTTTCCCCCTTACTTTTATAGAGTCATACATGGGGCTGTTTCTTAGTTTTACATCCAAGAAGAAACAAAGCATTCATATGTTCCCTTTTCATGACATTAAAATTTTTTTGGTATATTAGAAGGTCAAGGTAATTTGTTGCATATGATTATGAAGGGAATAGGATATTTAATTCAATCAAAATTGGAAAAGAACTGAATTGCGTTTCCCCTTGAACAAACATTTTGCTTCCTTGTATTCAAATAAGCAGAAGAAACATAGGAACATAAAGGGATTTTCACTGTTGGAAGAAGCTTGTTCTAATTTGCTTTATTGTTCTCTTACTTTTAGCCCTTTTTCTTTGTTTGTGAATTTGAAGGTGTACAGAAAGATGGGGGATAGGATGGTAAGTAGGTATTGGTGTTACATGTACTCTCAAATGGTGAATCCAACGACAGAGACTGAGATCAGATGCCCATTTTGTGATTCCGGATTTGTTGAAGAGATGACCAGCATAAGACGTTACTCCAACGCTAATGGCATTGCTCCAGGATCAGTGAACACTCTTTCCCCTTCGGCTGCAACCTTGCTTGGTTTGGTTGGTGGTTTTGCAGTTGCATATCACAGGCTATGAGCAAATCAATGATAGCAACCCACAGGATGCATTGGATGATGAACTAGGAAGAGAATTTGAATCCTTGCTTAGTAGGAGGAGAAGAAGCTCATCTTCAGCTCTTAGGATACTGCAACTGCTTCTGAATCAGAGAATTCTGAAAATGGTAAGAGATGGGAGTGGTAGATGATCTTCTTTGATCCATTCAATGATGAGGCCTTGATTGTTCAAGTTTCATTTGGTTTAAACCAAGGACAAAACCCAAGTCATAGTGCAGCGAGCTCTTTTGGTGATTACCTGATGGGACCTGGCTGGGATCTTTTGTTACAATAGTTGCAGAGAATGATCCTAACCGCTCCACCAGCAGGTTCCCAAAAGTGATTCTACTTCAGCTCCCTTATCAGCAGACAAGCCAGGAAGGGCAAGTGCAGCTCAGACAGCTGATAATTGAAAACGTTTTCGTTCAGATGATTAAGTCAAGTATTTATGGCCTAGCTTGAAATTTTTCTGCTGCATACTATGCTTCATTGAGGTGGTCTTTTTGCTGCTGTTATAACTTTGTTTTATTCCAAAAATACAAAGAAAAATAATATATTTTATTTATCTATTGAATGAATAAACTCTTGAAAATTTATTAAAATGATGGGATGAAGTGATTGAATATTTCGTTTCATGAAATTGCAATGACTTAACACTCATGTGAAATTGTCATCCAACACTCAATCAAATTTGTTTATTAATGCTACCAAAACGAAGATACAAAGAAGGTATCAATGGTTGGAAGCCATAAAAATCTAATCAGTCTACCAAATCGTTAAGGGTGCAACCAAGACGTGGTTCATAGACATAAAAGTTCATGCATCAATGTCATGTTTATCTCCGATCTGTCATCTGTAAAACACAAAAATTAACATATCATAATTTGTATTGATTCATAAATATAAAACATATTTTTTATTTTTATTAAATTCATATATTAATTTATCAAAATTTTAAACTATCACCTTTTTTTTTTTTTCGTGTTACATGTCATATCTAAAATTGACTTGTCAATTTGGATCTTTCGGACTCAGAATTTCCATTTTCTACTTGAGCACTAGAGTTCTTGAACATGGGTCTTCAACTAAATTATGATGCAAAAGCGAAGTACCTGTTATATCTATAAATGGCCACAAAGAAATCCTATGCATCTAAATGCACAGTGAATGCGGTGATAGATGCGAAGAACTGAGTCAAAAAATGCAAAAAACTATTTTATTATATAACACATGGTATTCATAGCAGAAAATGATTAAATATCAACATAAACCTACATTACAAAATGACCCAGAAGAGGAAATCTTGTGTCTTGAAACATTACAACGTTTCAACGTATGGGCTTCTTCACAGGCAAACCTTTATCTCCCTCTCTGAAATGCAATATACATGTTAATAGATGCTATATGTGTAATTACAAAGTGGAGGAAGTCCTGGACTTATGCATCTTATCTTCCTGTGAAGATGGAGGTAACGAAGAAGACGACGATGCAGCATGGTATGAGGTAGAAGCAAGTTGCGCAAGAGCTGGAACAGCACCGCCTGTGGATTCCAAGAGAGAAATCATCAGAGTTGTCATGCGGCAACCATAAGTCCAAATCAAACATAATTTGATGAAGCAAGATTTCACAAGGATGGTGTTATAATCGTATCTTTTGAGAGAATGAATAATACATACTCCCAATGCAAATGCCAGAATAATAGAAAAAGGTTCCATCAATAAAGCAAACTCGTCAATGGTATCTTTTCCAGAAAGGCTTTACTCTTAGGCTCAGCCACAAATTATTTAGCCAACAAGAGCATAAGGAAACAATTACAACAGATTGTCAAATTTTGGAAAGCAGTTCCTTGGATCCAAATGTAAATTCATCATGGACAAATTGAGATTGCGCGTAAATTGATCATAGTGGTCAAAGAAGAAGACTTTTTAAAAGAAAAAACCTTTTTTGAAGGTGGATTTCAGGCAAAGGAAGGTAAAACATTAGAGTATTACCATTGCCTTTTCACAACTAGGTTTAGTGAAGAACCAAGGTGTTCCCATGACAATCATATAGCATGTTTTTCAAATATTTTGGGAGGAGAATATCAGGAAATCTTATGAGGTACACAATTATGTAAGATACTCTTTAACGTCTCAATTAAGAAACATTAATTTACAAGCGATGCAACCTACTGACAGAAATATATTCAAAAGTAAATATGATACCAAAGGAGCTTAGGCAAACATGAAAAGACAAAATAATAATTATTATTTTGTAGCTCCTTTTTGGTGATAAAATAGTATTATTAAGAAAGTCTAGAATCATTTAAGTCACAAACACATAAGATAGCCAGTGAAGGGAAAAATTCTAACCGGCCAACCCTGCACAAGCAGAAGAGAACACTATCACAGGTGGTGCCTGCATGTAAATATAGAAGAATTATGTAAGTTATCCCATTCCATTGAGAAAATATGAGCATAGCATGCAATACAGAATGTTTAGCATAAATGATATTTATGGAGTGAAGGGTTGGAAGGTGAGTAGTGAACCAGTAGGACCAGCCATAAACCAATCGGTTCTTGACAAGCAGGAAGCGTCACATGAACATGAAAATGTGTTACAAACAACTTGTCCAAAGCATTAATGGGTAGTAATCACCCGTTGACCTGGGCATAATTACCAACAAGATGCAGCAACCAAACAAGGATAGTTTACTTCTTATTAGTTATCATAATAGAGGGAAGGGCTCTAAAATGCATCAAATTGAAACCAACTTGCAGACCACAAGTTCAAAAATGAACTGTTGATGAGCACAACAAAGGAGGAGAGTAACACTTTAGAGATCTTGGAACAGCCTCCATAACCTTGAAAAACTTCTGAGAAAAGGTAAGTTCAATTAGCTCATTTTCTCTCTAGACAGTTTATTAGGGAGAAAGGGGGGAGAGAACAATAATTTAAGTCAAATAAATATCAAGCTATGCTCAAGCAAAATGACCAAGATTGCAAAACAACCCAAAACAATACATTGATAAACCAAGATATTTGGCATAAAAAGAACTTACACCAATGAGGAAATGCACCCACATGGGTCCCTTTACCCACCTCCTGACCATTGGCATCACTGCAGCAAAAAAATACAAGTCAGAAATACGAACTAAACTCCATTCTCTACATGTGGGGCATCAAAAAATAACTTTTCAAATGACAGATAAGAGTTATAGAGTATGTCATATAGACATAAAAAAGAAACAACTATGAATAACAAAATGCAAAAACAGATAATAGCAATATACCAACAGAATAATTCTCATGATTTATATTCCACAGTTAGGACAAGTGAAACATATTTTATAAATGACCTTGAATAGAATCTACAACATGGAACTTTAAACACCACTGAGTTTAACTCCCAGGAGCATGCAGGGATTGAATTTCAAGTTAGTCTGGTTAAACTATGATTCAATTTTAAAGTTAAACAAGGTGTTGCAATATTTAAAAACCAACCCTTGACAGAAAACAGTAAATGTCAAAAGACTTATTTGGAAGTTGACTCTTCTGAAGCAACATGGAAACTATTGTCCCCTAATAGCAAGTCCTTAATAAAAGGCAAAAGTTAATAGTAGTCATTGCACAAAGATAGTCCATTGAAGAAGCCAAGAGAGATACATAAAAACTTAAGCTACAGCAATATAATCAAGTCATATGAACTGATCTACATCTACCAAACGAAAAAAGAAGAAACAGATGATTATACCATGGTTGAACCCGTAGAAAGCGCTCGTAGTGCCACCAACAGCAGAGCCAATCTAAAATAACAACGATAGACACACAAACTAAGCTATCCTCCAAAGTAAGAAACACCCAAAATAAAAGATGAAGCAAAAAGTGCAAGAACATAGTAATAATGTAAACCCAGTTCCATTAAACTGAAAAAAGTACCCAAATATCCAAAAAACCATCAAAGCAAAGGCCAAAAAAGGCTAAAGAAAATCGGCAAAAACAAATCCCAAATCCTCGCAATTAAAAAAAAAAGAAGCAATATATAAAAGAAAAAAGAGATAATTTTACCATAGAAAAGCTATCCCTGACAAGGGGAGCAACAGTCCACTCACTTGTTTCCTACACCATTAAAAATTTAAACCTTTTAAAATTATAAACAAAGGAAAATAAAAAAGATGTAAGTAAAGATTATTACCATCTCTTTGGAAAGAGGTCCAGCGCAGTGATGGCAACGCAAATCGCTTCGAGGGTTTGAATTAGCCATTGCGTTTTTTGTTGCCTTTTTCTTAGAATTTATTTTCTTTTAATCTTTTTAGTGTTTTGGAAACAAATTCCAATTCGAAAACCCCTCAAAGAGAGCCCCTGAAAGTGGAAGATTTGAGGTCGAAGGGGTTTTACAGAAGGGGAGTTTTGGTTGAATGTGGACGAGAGTCAGAGGTTTATGGGACATATCTACACTAGCTGGCTGCCATGTGGTTTTTGGACCCGCCTTTGCAGGTGAGAAAATGGCCCAAAGCAAAGTGAAAATTTGGGGTTGTTTGTTTGGGCTGTCTTTGTGTTATTTAAGCTTCAAACTTTTTAGGTTTTGGAGGATTTGGATCGGTCAATATGAGGACGGAGCTAAGATTTGATAAGTGGGAATACATATTTAAAGTTAATTTAAAATTATTTTTATTAGAATACAAATTAATTTTATAAATTACAAATAAAATTAGCATGTATAATTTTTTTTTGAAATAGAAATAACATTTTCATAATTAATTATATGATTTTTTCGAATATACTTAAACACTATTTAGATAAATCATCTTTTATAATAAACACATATATATAAATATATTAATTTAATAAAGTTTTACTTGCAAAATTTTTAAAGATAGATATAATATGTGAAATAATGAAATAAAAATTAACGTATCTAATTTTATTATTTACTTTTAATTATTAGTTTTATCATTTTCTATTAATAAACAAATATTTGATTTTTATTCATTATATTTTGGAGAATAAAAAATAGTTCTTTCATTACATAAAATGAAAAGAAAAATGAAGAGATAAATCTATATTAGTTAAAGATAATTTTTTATTTTTATTTTTATTACTTCATATTTTATATGTTATTTTTCGTTGTTAGAAAATGGTTAAACCATTTTAGTAATGCAAACTTCAAATTTCATTACCCTTATAAAATCATATTTTTTCAATCTAAACAAATTATTAGGAGAAATTTGAAATTCAACAGTTTTAAATTCTTTAAAAGTAATTTATTTTATTTTTTACAAACTTGAAAATATATAATATATATTATAATAAAATTTCTTAGCACTTAAAGTTTCAATGTTCAATTATTAGATAAACAATAAAAATTTTCTTGTATTAATCTTAACTTAGTGGGATAAATATGAGAACAAAAATTTTCAATGGGGGCAAAATTTTGAATTTTCAAAACCTTTGAGATTTTTTATAATAAATCCAAAAAAAAGTTATGAACTCGGTGGAGGCACCGCCAGCACATGCTTTTACGTGGATGCGTTCCTCGCTGAGACTTTTGGTTTTGGTAGAAATGTGAATCTTACTCATATTTACTAAAAAATTTAATTTTTTATTTAAATGAAAATAAAAATATATATTATATTATAAATATAAAGATAAAAATAATATGATTTTAAATTTTTTACATATAAAGATAAAAATGAATAATAAAATACCTGTTCTGTATCATTATCTTATATATATTTATATATTTTAGTAAATAGATTTTTTATTAAATAATATAAATTATTTTTTTAAATTAATTAGAATTAATATATGATATTGAAAAAATATACATTAATAAAAAATTATTTAAATATATAAGATAAAAATAAAAAATATTTAAAAATAAATTTTTATTTTTATTTTTTTTAAAATTACAGATATAAAAATTATTCATACTCATTAAATATCCATGAGGACAAAGATAATGATAAATTTAAAATATCTTTGAAGTATGAATACGAAAATTGATATAATATAAAAATTCAAGAATAAAGATAAAAAATATTTTACTCTACTCCTACTTTACCCTTTCACATTCTAAGTTTCGAAAGAAAAAAGAAAAAATGATAACCAAATCATCCCTGAAAAATTGTTTATATTATCAAAATCTACTTATGAATTAAAATCATCAGATTTTCATATATTCATATCAATAATTATCAAAGTGAAAATTTATTATCTTCTCAAAATGTAAAGTCAGATATATATAAATATATATATATATACTTACATATATTTCCTTAAAAGTATAATGTAAATAACAATCATAAACTACCATGTGTGTATTGGGCCACTTTTTGCCAATTCCCGTTTAAAGAAACAAGGCAGGTTAAAAACAATGCACGGTTTACACACAACTACTTCAAGTTTTGAAGCGTTGGGTTGAAACTTGAAAGAATAGCAGATGGTTCATTATACTTACTGCTCCAACACCATTAACCATGTAGGCAATTTCAGGAAAACTTAAGCCATTAAGCTCCTCAGCTTCTACTCAAGTTAAGTTTATAAATACACAACTTTTATGCATTGTTCAATTTCTTCATCTTCATTTCATTTCTAGACAGAGAGAGAAATGCCGCCACCAGGATGGGCGATTATAAAGTCGGACTGTTATTGCATTTTTCATTACAACATTTGCGATAGCTAATTGGGAGATTTTATTAGCAACACGAAACAAAATTGCAAAAAAAAAAAAAAAAAGGCACCATGGCAAGAATTCCATGACAAAAGCACCCAGTCCTGAATCATATGCTCTCGTCTCACTCTTCGTTGTCTTCTTCCTCTTCTTCTGCCTCTTTCAACCACTGCAACGAAAACCATAAATATGTAATAAAAGGGGATACATGAGCAAAGCAATGATGTTTCATTTGACAATCTTAGAAGATGGATGCACAATCTTATAAACAATGGGTAGAAAACAGAGCGATCGATTTTTTTTTTTTTTACCTGTATAAATTTTTCTGAACGCTTAAGAAACACTTTATCTGACTCATCTGCCCCTTCCTTCTCTTCCGCCCACCTCAAAATAGCATCTTCTTGTAGAATTTCTTTATCATATAGAAGATGCAAAATCTGTGAAAGAAGAATCAGATGAGGAGGATGCTACTACATATTCAAACTCATATGCCCCATTCTCTTGTCTAAAACTTTGGGTCTCATGCTGCATTATCAAGTCAAGAAGCATACACATACATGAATATAAGGCAATTGCCCAATAAATTTCAGCTTCAACCTATTAAGACATCTTAAACATCACTAAAAAAGGTACAGAAGCTAGACTAATCACCCAACTTGCAGATTTACTGCCATTTCTAGGTCTGCACCATACTACTTTACTACCCAGACTAATCACTCTTCGATTATTCAAATCGGGTTTATACCATAAACACTATTGAATGTTGACTATGACAAATACCTTACTAGCCGGATCTTATCAACCAATCTCCCTCTGCACATTTAAACCCTACCATATCTAAGTATATAGTTAGAAATACCTGTGGAAACAATTGGGAGAACTCCTTGGCAGATTCCAGGCATATTTCTTCAAATTTCAAGATAACCTCAATCTGTTAGGCAATACCATAAAAAAATTTAGAACAAAATTGTAATATAGACAAAAGTATCTAAGTTCCTTTAATAGGAAAAGTATGCATTTCTAGGAACTGATTCTGACATGGTATAAAAATGAGAAGTCACCAACCTATCCACTGAATGATACTAAGAATGAAATTAGATGTAGCAGTCCAAAATAAGTACTATTCCCTTAAGCTTATAATTAATATTTAATCAGATAAAAAATATGGAAATTTCCACCAGATCAACAACACAAACCTCCTCATCTATATCATGCAGGAAAGACTTCAAAAGTTTTTGCCATGTTGTGATTACATCCACAGCACTTCTATGCAATTCACCTACACAATAGATTGAAGACTAACTAGTTAGTAGTTACAATCATGTTAAGCATGGAGATTGATGTCAACAATAAAACATAAAGTAATCCACAGGTGATTTCTCTTTTCTTTTTACAGTGGGAATGAGCATAAAAGGACTGACAGCAGCCAAGATATATGCTTGTTCATAGACAATTCAGAAGTACAGAAATTTATGCAGATACATATCTGAAATAATTCAACCATTCAGCAGTAACACAGGAAAGACGATATAGGTAAAGTAAACAATAGTTAGGAAAACCATCTAGCGTCCACCCGTCCCATGCTGCTTGGTATTTCCACTCAATGACTAACACTTGCTCTAACACGAGGGAGACAGTTTCAACATTTTCCAAATAATTTTTACGTTAAATCCAGAAAGACAGATATATGATTCCACCCATCCAGTGTTGCCACTCTAGCAGAACAATCAAAATCATCAAGAAACAGCACTATACGGTCAACAGAGATTTTACACAACTTCTGAGAAGATTAAAGGCCTATCATCATTGTTGTTTTGAACAAACATCCATGAACCAGTAAGAGTCATACGTCTGAAATATAACATAGGATGGCAATATGCAACCACCAAACTTGGTCCACGGTGAACATTGTACATAACTGAAGGATTAAGAATATAAATGACTTAACTATAACATAGGATGGCAAGAAGGAATTGGTTAAAGGTACTCTAATATTTTGGAAAAGGCTGTAATTTTAGGGCTTCATTAGATGGATGAGTTAGATCAGAATTTATTAGATGCAACAACTCAATGTCCATAACTGCTACAACAGCTTTACAGTTTTTAGGTCCCTAAAAATGGATGCTACAAGTCTACTTGTGTGTACATTTACGCATCTGTGTGAATATTAATTGACATCAATCATTTACACATGCATGGTCAAATTACAAAAAGGGTTTCTTTGTATCAATGCAGTGAAAAGATAGTGCTACAAGACCGGCCATAAAAAAATATATATAAACGAAAAGAGAACATAATGAATACATTAATAATACACTTACTAGCTGAGCTATGTGGAGATTCTACTGCCAATTTCATCATTGAGTAAAATATTGCTCCAGCACAGTCCACAGATGCCATGTTGTAAGACAATCTGAAGAAATGGCAGGAAACAAGTTAGGCAACATATTAGTCCATAACATACCAAATAGGTTTATGGCCCTGGTTTGCTTAGAGAATTAAAATGAACATAACTTACCGAAGTGCATTAACCTCTAAGACTGCATGATCTACTTTAACATTTTCATGAACAGCCCTTAGAAAGGTAGCTTCCACCTGCAAAACCAGAGTTGAAACCGTAAACAGTTCTCTGTACTACATAATATCACCAGGAATCCAGTCAACACATTACCTCTTTCTCAAAGGAGACATGGTCATCTCTAGAGCCTTCATTATCATCATCTTGAGAACCATTACCATCAGAATCAGATTTCAGCTCTCCTGAAGGTGAGAGAACATTCCCATCTTGAGTTAACAGTTCCTCATCCTCATCTTTATCTAGCATTATCTTAGCCAGTTTATCTGTGGGAATAGGTGCAACTGAATGCCTCCATTCCTCATCATGTGCTCCTTCGATGATTGACCAAATATAACCAACTCCACCGGTACCAAGCTGATAACCATAAACAATTGCAAAATATGAACAAAAGTTTGTCATATAATGCATTCATACTCAACCTCATATGCTATTTAAAAATATGAACAAAGATATATCATACAAAATTTTGTTTCCTATTTCATAATACTCTTGAATGGCATTATTAATTCGTACTTTCCGCATATTCACTCTGCACCTATTTGCAAGCAAAACCCGCAACAAAGCCCTAAAAGTAATGTCAGAACTAACCTCAGAAACAGGCCCATATCGTGTCTTGGATAAATCAGATCCAATGTCCCCATTCAATTTATCCGCTGCACCAGTAATCGCTTTGTTAACTTCTATAAGGAGATACAATAATGAAGATCTGTCATTTCTAGAAGATAACTGGTACTTACCACAAGTATGAAAGAATATAGATTGCAGGCAGAAATTACCAATCATTAAACCACAAAAAAAAATGCACATATAAAGAGTTATGTGCTGAAATATAAAGAACCCCGCCCGAAAACGATAACAAACATTGAGCTAAATTTCATTTCTATGTGCTTAGATGCAAAGCGAGACTCCACATCTCCACAGCCCATGTGCAACTATACTTTATAACTCAGAAAAAAGAGAAAGAAAGGTGGTACTAACCATGTAAAGTATAGAACAAACAAGGAAACAACTAAAAATAGAAATGCATATACCTTCTCAAAATCAGACGTAGCAAACGACAAAAATTAGACTCAAGTCAACTAACTTCACTCTTGTCAAAGGTAGGACAAACAACATATATATATGTATATATATAATATCAACAATCTGACACAATCAAATCATTCTCAAAAAGTATCAGCCAAAGCAATTTTTGTTCTATCATTAGTTTTCTCCCATTCAACCAAACCTTATCACATTCCTAAGCCTATGCTGCCCATAACATACCACATTTACATCATGCACACAGCACCTACAATACTCTAACTGCAAATACTCAACACCACCACTCAATAGAATTTCTTTCAGCATGACATGTATTCTTCTCTTAGACTTCAATAGATTTATATCCAACCAATTCCAATTGCATTCACCCTTTCTCTTGGTTACATGTGTCTCAGATTGCTCTTTATTTTGTTCTCTATTACAGAGAAAATTCATACAGGGGATGTATACTAGAGAAAGAACTCTAAAGGAGATAAAGAATAGGAGAATGTTAGTTTTAATTAAATTTCAAAATAAGCTGTTGAGTCTAACTACCATTGCAACTTTTATAGTATTTTTTGTTAAGATAAAAGGCGCATAATGCTCTCGTTGCTTATCAGTTAGCAATTAATTGAAAATTTTATCTGCAAAAAAAGTTGAGCAATATTTCTTAGACACCAGTTAGAAGTATATGTAGGATAGACAGCAAAGAGAGACAAGCGAAACATATAGACAAATAAAAAATGTACACAGCCCAAAGAAAGAATAGCTTAAAGAAGAAATTTGATTTGTCTAAATCCATAAACCTGCACGATATCCAAAAAGCTTCCTCATTAATCACCATAAAGTACCAGCCCTTAATCATGCCTTACAGATTCGAGACATATAGTATGTTAGATAAGATTTCAATGATATAAAGAGGATCAATAGATACGACCTTCAAATACTATGTTTAAATAAAATCAAGGTTGAGTATTACAGTACCCGCCAAATACCTTAAAAATTTAAAAAAACAAATCAGACTTTAGGAATATATATATGTCTAGGAACTTACATGGAAGCTCTACAGTGCCACTACTACTGTCAGCATATTCCAATTCCTCATCACTATCTTGCTGGGTTGGCTGTTGAAGTAAAGAAACCTTTGAGTACGAAGGAACAACAAACTGTTGTCCAACTACAACCTGGAGAAATGAAACGTTCAGGTCTCTTGCAATCAACTAATAAGCAGAGAACAATAACTTTGAACCATACAAAAAGCATTATTAACCAGAGAAAATGTGGTAATTAAGGATAAATAAGAAAAAGAACAACACAAGGATCTAAATTATGCATACTGTTTCAAACCTCTGGCTTCACTTAAGCATAGGACCTGGAAAGAAAAGTGAGAATGGCCATGAGGCAGGTTACAAGACAGACTTAAAAATAAAAATACTCTAAGGGTCTAGCTAGGACTGCGGGCAAGATGGGGATGAGATTGATGGTTGAAATAAGACAGGAAATTGCATTAAATCAGGATGAAACATAAAGGCAAGAAAGTAAAAATAACTGAAATGACTATAGCAATTACTAACGTCTGAGGTACAGCTGATTTTTAGTATATAGTAAAATGTTTTAAATCCCATAGATTAAATCTGGTTGACTTGATGTTTCAATAGCAGCAAGAAGTTGTTAGCTCCAGCATGAAAACAAGCCAAAAAAACTCACAAGTTTTAAGTTACTTCAGTTGTGAGACAGCTCATATCAATATTACCCTAACATATCATAAATTTTAGTCTAACACATTTATTAATATTTGAACCAGTATACATCTTGAGGCATGATGCAAAGATAATATTTGACACTTCAAAAAAGGGTCTAGAGTGTTTCAAAGGATGCATACCTTGAAAGATAGAACAACACCAGGTTCTAAAACTGCTCCTGACTTCATTATCACGCCATCACATACTATCGCATGCCTTAAGCGACAGCCATCTTCAATGGTAACATTATTCCATACATAGGAGCCTTCTATAGTAACATTTGATCCAATAGTACACCCTTCTCCAATAACAGAATGAGATACTTTTGTGTTGTTCCCTATTTTGGTGCCTTGTCCAATGACAGTGAATGAACCTATTTGTGCAGAACATGACAGTGTGACATCTGAAAAAAAAAAAGAAGAAAACATTAATTAAACCACTTCCAGAGAAATTCCTGAAGAAAAACAAATCAAAGAGGTAGAGATATTAGTGATGCAAAGCTACATGTTTAAAGCATGAAACTTTTATTGGAGTCAAATATGTAATAACCATTAATTCCTTTCTATCTATACCTGATGCTCGGTAAGCTCCCTGCCTCTCAACTTTTATTGCAGAACTTCCACAGAGTATATCTGGCACAAATGGATAAGTCCACCTCTGAATTATGTCCTTGCTAATGGCATCATAGCTTCGAAAATTGTCTATCCTAGCCGCATAACTTGAGCGAATTTCATGAGTAAAAATCTTGTAACCCATAATCTGCAGCAACAAAATAGAACCAGAAAGCAACATGATACAAAGTCCTAAAATATTCAGCCACGAAGCAAATAGCAATTGGAATATTTCTTCAATTCTATGTTCTGGTTTATCATAAGATGTCAACTTTTAATAACTGCATCACCAAATACTATATCAAATACCATATATTATATTTTAGAATGTTACAAGCGTAGTATGATGTTAAGATACACATCAATGATAAACATATGTGTTTCATGCCAAATTTCTAACTCTTACCCTGTCATTTTTAAATGATATTTATATTTTTGTATTTATCAGTATTCTAGGGGTTCTGATATACCAATTAAAACTGAAAAAAAAACTTGTATAGTAATGAGCATTGCAATGACTACATATGCCTACATTTTGGAAAGAGGAAATAATTCATTCTTGATAAAGACGCATGCAACACCATGTTCCCCTATCCCAAGTAACGGTAAAATAAGCAAAGATGCCTGCATAAAAAATGTATGATTAAAGGAAAGCATGATAGTTTATGAATTATGATGTATGTTAAGAAACAAAAGAAGCTGGTTTGTAAATTCCAATGCATAGATTTAGAATAAAGCTTCCTGCAGATTAGCAGACAATCATACATCACTTGACCACAAGGGCCAGCTATCATATAGTCATGCTTATGCACGATATGGGTGTATAAGGACCTCCCCGTTTTTGTCTTTTTTATTTAAGCTTTGCCTTTGAGTATGCATATACATGTTTTTGTTTCATTAAGGGCAAGCGGGTTATCAGCGAATTCTTTTAAACAACATGATAAAAGTGTATAATATGTAACATGTACATCATCAACCAGCAATCCCTTTACAAAATGACGTCGCAGATGTTGATAGTCAAAATTGTCTGTGAAAAGACTTAGCACTTCTTGAGAGCATATGTCAATATAACAATCCTGCAAAAGCAAACCCTTATTATTTAGTGAACAATTATCAGAATAAAAAATAGCATATATCATTTATGTTTAACTTTTATCCAGGTAATTTGTTCTAAAGAATATAAAGAATTTGGTGTATTGAATCATGTCACCAACTGAAAGAAACTGTAGGTAGTAGCAAAAGGTTTCAAGTCATGTAGCTTGAAAAAAGTTAAAAACTTAAAATGAACCTAGGTTGAAGTCAAGGCTTAAAGTTCTTTCTGATTCTGGGAGAATCAATGATCTTAGCGGTGATCAAATACAAACCTACAGAGAAAAACGAGAAAGACTGTCTACAATAAAAGGTAATAAATTTTCAGAGTAAATAATTAATGAAGAACAAAGTGATTTTATAAACAGCCATTGGAGATAAGCAAACTATGTAACAAGTAGATAATAGCAAAGAAACAGAGATATTGACAACTACCTATAAATTAAAATAAGCAAGAATTTTATGGCATCAAATACTTGCCAACCAAGTAAAAGTTCACACACATTATATCCATCTTATCATTATTTGCAAACAATTTTGTTCAGTACCAAGAAAAGCAACTAGAATTTGTGAAGATTTGCATCATAACCACAAAAAGATCAAAACTGTCACTAACATATTAATAGCTTCCTTTTTCAGCATGTGTGTGTGAAAAAAAAAATAATGATTGCATGATAGGTAGTCTGACAAGTAACCAGAGAATTTCAATGGATGATTTGAAGAAGGAACCTGTTTATCGTTGTGCAGAACGATAGAAGGATTATCAGCTATCAGCATTTTATCAAGAGATATAAACCCTTTTGAATATTCTGCCTCCTCATAACATAGGAGTTGTTTGTGTCAGGATTTATAGCCATAAAGAGTTCATCAGTTCCAAGTCGAGACTGCTGAGTGAATGGAGACAGCTTTGACTGTTTAACAACCATGGTCATTATTGCATTAGCATCCTTTTTCCTTCTGTCTTTATGTTCTTGAAGTGCCTGAGTAAGTGACATGTTACTCACTGTATCTCCACTAATAAGAACAAAATCTCCATGTATCTGAAAAGATAAGGAGAAAAAAAAAAGAGGTATTGAGTGAAACAAACTCCAATTCATGGCTGTCGTAAATAAGATCCAAACATGAGATAATCAATTCCCAAAAATCTAAAAAAAAACAGCATTCCAACTATGAACTCTATAAAAGATCTAAACATATCCAAAAAATGAAATTCAACCAAAAAGAACTCTAGTAATGTGGTCCCTGTTTCCTTTATATTGAAAACTTGTCTACTTTAAAAAAGAATTGACTTCCTACAGGAACAATTGTGAAAATATTAATGGCAATAACCAGGTCACATTTCAGTAGAGGCAACCCATGATGCGCAATGATCAACAGCTCAATGCTCCCAAGTCCAAAACTCATCCATCTGAATAGCCTAGGCAACAAAAACCCAGGACCCAGACATGACAGATGAGGCAAGCTGGTACCAAACTCCTTGGGTGTTTAAGTCATGTCAAAGTTGTAATGATAATCCAATTTCTAATTTTAACATAAGCCTGTTTTCTATTTCATATGGATTTTGGCATTCTAACAATTTTACCATAGTGTTGTTTAATTTGGTATCCATTAGACATTTGCTTCTATAATTTGTTTCTCCAGAAACACCTTTGAACAAATTGGTCAGGTAATTCTTTAAATTTGAACAACTTTGGATAGCAGATTTCGCAACTAGTGGAGTCATACCCAAAATATCAGCACACAAAATGACATAATTAATACACAATACTTTAACAAGAAGGAAGCAAACAAGCCATTTCCAGCATTTACAAACAATAGAACCCAACTAACCAACCTCCTAATACTCAAAAATAAGTATGTCGACATGGACAAAATATTATTCAACATTTTAACTAGAGGCTTGTTCTTCATTACTAAGACAGTATTTAATTTCAAGTAATATGCATTAATCTTATTAACATATTTCTTAGTGAAATCAAAAACACACTCTTCATTTACTGGAAAAGATACAAGAAAAACAACAACATTACCACATGGCGTTCATAAATCAAACGCAAAGCATCGCCAGCACTGATGGAATTGTGAGATTCGATGGTTTGAACCGAAAAATTAGGTTGAGAAGACCATTGAGAACTCTCCAAATAATCAATCACTTGTTTCGAATGAGCACAGCAGAACACGAAAACCTCCTCCACTCCCGCGGATTCAAGCCACGCTAGTGTGTAATCTATCATCGGAATATTCACTAATGGCAATAGCACCTTCAACAAAAGAAACAATTTTTATAATTAAACCAAAAATGTTAACAAAAAGTGAGTAACATACGCATACGCATACGAATACGAAATACGTATAATCATAAGGATACCTTGGGGCGTTCAAGGGTGATTGGACGGAACTTGGTGGCGAAGCTATCGGCTAAGAGAATGGCTTGCAATGGATTACGCGCCAGCTCCTCTGGGTCTTCTGAAACCCTAGCGGTTGCACCCTTTTTCTGTGCACCCATGTCTCCAGTCCTTCCTCTTCTTCTTCTTCTTCTTCTTCTTCTTCTTCTTCTTCTTCTTCACGAAGAGTTAATGTTAACAGAACAAAAATCGGAACGTAAAATTTTTGTAGTTAATAGAGTGAAAATTGGGGGAAAAAAAACCCTAGTTAATTAGAATTTAGAAATATAGATTTTTAAATAATCAAAAATCCCAACTGAAGCTTGAAAACTTGACAAAAGCAAAAAATGGATTTTGGGTTGCGGCCTGCGGGAAAAAACCAAAAAATAAAAGGGTTAGAGAGAATAAAGAAGGAAGGCCATTTTTTGGGCGAGGATGGATCTGGTCTGATCTCTTCGATCTGAGCTCGTAAACTCGGTCTTTGATATAGTAGTTTTTAATGGGCCCAAAATAAAAAATTTTGGGGCCATTACAAAAGTAAACAATCTTTAAAGTCTCATATATTAGACCCTATTGCCAATATAAAATTAAATTGGGCTTAGGGTTTCTTTATCATTAATATTAATTAATTAAAAGACAGGCCTATTTCCGTCTCTTAACTACCATATTCACCTACACCCAGTATCACATTAAACCATTATTCAAAGCCACGCGATTCACTCTGAAACAAATCATTCGAAAATCAAACGGTACTGATCATAAAAGCTGCATTATATTTGAACGTTCTCTCTTTTGTTGATTTCTCTCCCATCAAAAGCAAAGTTTTTATTGGTGGGAGAGTCGACGATTCACGTGCAAAAATTTTGAAACACAGGAATTTTGTATTAACTTTTTTCTTTCTTGGTTTAGCAAAGCTTCCTCTTCGAATTTGCTCGCCTCTCGAAACTTCGTGTTGTTTAAATAAAATCACAAATTATTTTCGTAAATTAAAAAAAAAAAACGTTGAAAGGAGCTGAAATACGAATGCTGACTTACCGCATGATGTTGATTATCCAAAATGATTCGGTAACTTTTAGTTTTTTTTATTTTGTTATTATTGTTTATTATTTTTTTGAAAACGTTGAGGTTTTGCTTTAAAATTAACGCTCCAAATATAGTTGGTTCTGCTCAGTTTTTTGGTAAAATAACCAAACCTCTAATAAGGTTCTTGCAGCCTCATTCCAAAGAAACACCTAGCATGCTCTCAGACACATCTACTCGAAAATCGATTACGGTGCCATTTCTTGGACGTGGCCAGGACTCCTTTGATGATAGTCTAGCTAGAGTTCACCTACCAGGCCACATTCCCGCACTTCTTAGGACTCCAATGCACACTGTTCATCACTACTGGCGCAAGTTCGATAATAACTTCATGAGCCCAGTTTTCGGTGGCCGGGGTTTTGTTCCCTTTGTTACTGGCTTCCCAACAGAAGGGAGCCAACATAATCCACCTCAATGTCAATGACATCGCCCAAACAAGATGAATAAAAATGTGAAAATTTTTTTTAGCCGGTGGGAAGCAGGCACAATTTTTTTTTTTTTGTAATTACCTCAGCTCCGTATGTATTATGTATAGGTTATTTTTGGAACCAAAAAAAGAAAACATTTACTTATTTTAGGGGTTAAGCTCTTTTGTTTTTCATTTCCTTTTGACCAAACATGTAACACAAACCTTTACATGCAAATTTTTGCTTCTATTGCCGTCCCTATAGTATCGCGCGCAGTTGCTATGGGCAGGGAAGTATTTATACTCTAGATTTCTGGCTATTGACGAACCTTGTATGACTGTTGCTGGTAACGGCTTCACATGGAATCACATGGGAGTGTTCTTTATCGATGGCGCAAAAGGTATCCGAGAAAGACACCGATGAGTGCTACCATACAAACAAATAGGAGAGGAAATCCCACTTGAGCTCTTCTTAAATTTGTCTTTTTCCTCAGTAGCGCCTGCAAAGAGATGGAGTTTACTATCAATAATTTAAATAGGTTTCGCATAACTGAAACACACATTCTGTTGCTGCAATCTAATAAAACTGCCTTTGGCTCTATGTCCCTTAACTTTAAAGAAAATTGGTTTCTGGTGGCTGATTCAGAATTCTATCATATAGAGTTTCCACTAGCAGATGTTAAAGACAAAAGGATTGTCACATGGTAAAAAAATCACTGTCCTATTCTAAGAAAGTAACAAAGGGAAGACATTTGAGGACATATACATGATTAGCATTCATCGTTAACAATTCAAGAGATAAAAGCCTAGAAAATCACCTGTAAAACTGACATCACTGTTTACGCTAAGGAAGCGGCTAGGAAAATTTACTGTCCATGATTGAACCTGTGATATACAACTTCCTAGACAAACCCCCCCTCCCCCAAATCAATTGAACATTTAAATCAATGAAAACACAATTAAATAATCAATTAGTCACAAAAAAATAATAATTTATCGTGATTCGATCTAATCAACTTATGTTTACGAATGAGAAAAAAAATTCACTAATTGTAGAAAATTATAAACATACATCTGATAAATTTCACTCACTACTAATACTCATATACCCTCTCAATTTCTTCTAATTCAATAGAATATTTTTAATCCAGACAAAAGAAACATCTTGTTCTTTCTTCAGCAATTTCTGATCTCCAGTGGACCTCGAACCCAGATAAAGTTCTGATCATATAACAGAAAAAAAAAGAAAGAATGGATCTTGTAGGATTCCCAATAAATTCTTCGATTTCTTCCGAAAGCAAATGATTATTCATCCGCTTCTTTCATTCCGTGGATGGCCGGGACATTGAGGAATATCCAAAAAGGCATTTAGGGAATCGGTCTGATTCTATCTCCGTTCGTTCCGTTTGAAGAAAGGAAGGATCCCAAAGAATCGATCTTTCTTTTAGTTGTTGAATCTCTCTTTGATTGATCAATGTGTGATATTCCGAATCCTCATTACTAATGGAATCGAAACGATCTCTGAATTGATCAGAAGATCCTTTCAATGGGCTAGAATCCGTTACTTGAACGAAACTAGATCTTGTGGAATAATATTGAATATTTGACGATACATTCCGTACCTTGCTAAAAAATCGATCCCTGTTTACCAACCATACATTGTCTAACCAAATCCAATTCTCTCTCGATATGTTCCTCAAAAAATCCAATTCGTGCGGATTCTTCTCCCAACAACGAATTGGGTTGAAAATATTTAATGAGATTAAAAGAGATTGAAAGGGTTTATGAGTATTAATAGTGAGTGAGATTTTTAGATGTATGTTTATAATTCTTTATAATTAATGAATTTTTTTTTCATATGTAGACATAAGTCGGTTAAATAAAATCACATTAAATTACTGTATCTTTTGTGATTAATTGATTATTTTATTGCACTTCCATTGGTTTAAATGTTCAATTGGTTGGGGCTTTTTGCCTACCAATATGGAATCTATAACAAGAATCTACAAGATGAAGAATGCATAGACAGAAAAACTTACTAGTTCCTCTTGTAAGATCTTCCTCTCTTGAGTGCTTAGCCTCCTCTCCTCTGCCAGTTTTGAAATGGTAGCTTCAGCCTGAAAAGCAAATGACCACGAGAGTTACTGAAACTTTATAAAGCGGCAAGACAACAGATGCAAATTAGTGATGGCAAAATATAATTAAACCTTATTTTAAACTGTCAGTTCCAAACATCATTCTTTGTCTCACAAACAAACTTACCTCGCCAAGCGTAGATTCAAGGTCATTTACTTTTGATTTCATTTCCTCCACATCTTTGGCAAACTTCAGCTCCTCCATAGTCTTCAATGTTTTCACCTTGCCATCCTTAAATGCATTGAAATCCTTTTCCTTCACTGACTTCAATTCCTTAGTATCAAGAATATCCTCGATTGGCTTTGATTCCACATCTTCCGCTGGCTTTAAACTCCTTGCTATTGACGAAATTAATCTTTGCTTCAGCTCACATCTTTCTTTGGCTTTAAACCCTCCGCATAGAATATCCTTCCTTGGCTCCCAATCCATGTCCTTTGTTGGTTTTAAATCCTTAAAATTTATCATCTTTGACTCCTCAAACCTTGGCAACCTGGCAGGAGAAGAGAACATTGAAAATTTCCTTAAATTAGGTATAAGCTTCACCAATGGATTGGAAGTTTCGTCAAATCTCAAACTCAAACAAAAATTCTCATCTACTTTCAGATTAAAATATATATTTCATTTAAAAGATATAGCAATCACACATACATATGTCAGATAAGGGCTAAAAAAGTAGACAAAGTATATCTAACCGTCTGTAGTGGTGCTAGAATCCCAACTCTATGACCGCTGGCTCTTTTGTATTGAAATCCATATTCTATTCCATGATTTATTGTTCCATTAATTGGCGATAATACGGCGAATTTGGAGGGCTGATAAGGGCAACCTTAAGCTTGTTCTCTTCAATATATCTTCCACTGTCCTTGACAAACTGCCAAGCAAAACAAAGAGCGAAAGTGACTTACTATTATCAAATAAAGCACAATTAGAGCAGAAGATCACCTACTGTGGCTGATGTAATGTCTTCATCGGTTGTCCCAGCAGGAACTACCGTGCTTTGAATTAAGAACTTATCTTTGCATATCATATCAGGAGGGGCTTCACGCTGAGCTTGCATGGTAACTAAACGAAAAACCAAGGGTGAGAATATATAGTATAGCGCAGGGGAGTAGAGAAAATAATAAAGAACATCATACAAGAAATTCAGTACTATATTTTAGTTCTAAGTTGCATCACTAGCTTTGATTCACTTCTCCAGTTAAAGAGGCAGCACAATGGCAGATTGTTCTAAAGGTCAAGATTGTCGTTTGTCAAGTATGTAATTTTTGCTTCCTGCATAGATTTGTACTCGGGAAATTAATCATGAATTATCAGATGCAATAGAAACCAGCTACTACAGAGGAAAATGCCCTCCATTTAAAGCACCTGAAAGGTTGGAAATTTTACCCTTATCCCTATCCTTTCCCTTTCCCAGATGGCAAAACCATTGAAACGTGTAGGGTCCCTTGGCCAGATTAACTTTACATCACTACTTGTGAGCCATTACAAGATTAAAGGCCACTTACACTTTGAAATTAATTCATTACATGCACACACAACCAAATATACAAATCCTAAAACATTTTTATACAAAAAATCTCCTTACCTGTAAAATCACATATTGACTTTGGCATAATAATGCCAACATTAGGCCGCACACAGTATTTCTTAGGGGATGTAGTTTTAACCTGCAAAATATCATTGCTTCAATTACATTGCAATCCAGGCATTCTAACATTATAAACCTTAAAAATTCCACAAAAGCATGGACATAACATAAATTAATTAACAAGAAAAGAGAAAAGCATAGCATGGTGGTTAAGAGTCCAGACCTTGAAAGCAACATATTGGTTAGTGTTATTTGTGAGTGTAACTGAGCAGGAGCATCGCTTCTTCAATATAACTACCAAACAAAAAATAACATTAAACGAGAAATAAAAAATAAATAAATATCAAATCTAAAAATAATGTGCTACTAGCGGAATTAAGTAACCCCTTCGATTCTTTCACAATAAATCTACCGAAAACCATTATGCAGACTTAACAATTTTGGATAAAATAAATGATAAATACAAAAATAAAAAAAAATCAAAATAACATAATTTAAAATTTTTGAAAAAAATCATATATATATATATGTATAAATTTTATAAAATAAAAATATATTTTGTATTTGAGTTGCTTTATTCTTTTTATTAAATATATTTAGAAAAAAAAGAAGTTAAAACAAACAGATTTAAACAAATCCTTCTCGTTTCCGCCGCCGATTATTTTTTCTAATAATAAAAAGTTAAGGCTTGAAAAGTGGCTTTATCTAATTATTATCAAAATACTTTATAATAAAAATAGAGGGGCAATCAAGTAATTATGCACTCACATACGAATTTTAGCTCCCTTGGTTCAATCTCCAAAAGTTGCGTATCCATTTTCCTTCTGCATCCAAATCTTAATCTGCATATAATAATTATCATACAAATCAGCAATACTATACAAATGATTAGCTAATTACTTTTTTATTTTATTTTTCAAAAAATTCGAATTAGTATTGGATAAAAGAAAAAGAAAACGAAGGTTAAGTCGAAACTAAATCGAGTTGTGACTCGCTTTAAAATAATTCCAAACTACGAATAAGCGATGATTCGAGTTCGTTGAAACAGAGGCGACGAGGCTTTGAAATCAAAGTAAAAAAAATCAAAAGATGTTTTAAAATATTCGAAGCAAAATCTAAATAATGACTAGGCTAAAACTCGGATCGTTTTTCCTTTTGATTTAAAACAAGTCAAACGTCCGCTATTTTGATATCAAAATAAAGCTGTAAAAAAATTTTCAGCTCAAACGAACTCGGTACTGACTCGAATTTTCAACTCAAGAGAAATGGCAATAACGTTACAGTACTGACATCTTAGATATCGTATCGTCCTATTTGAATTCCATCCGGAGATCCAAACTCAAAAGAACCAATTAAAACAACAGCAATTTTCGGGCTCGAGTTTCCAGAATTCATAAAATTCAGCGCCAAAATGGAAAAACGAAGCAGAAACACGACAACGTTTTTAAAAATCAGAGAGCGAATACTTACCCGTATTAACGAAAGAATCTCTGGCCAGAAAGAGAGCGAGAGAGAAGAAAAGGGGGAGAGTGTTTTACAGCGTGAAAAACGAAGGATTTGGTAGAATTTATAATTGTAAAAATAAATTTTTTTAAAAAAAAGTGGAGAGTCCCAGAAATTCTTTTTGAGAGAGAAAGAGTCGTTTGGAGTTTGGTGGTGAGGGAGGTGAAACGGAGAGGCAAAAAAATTGTGAAGAAGGGAAGTGAAAGACAAGCACAGATAGCAGGTTTTAAAAGAGAAAGAAATAGAAAACAAAAAAAAAGAAAAAAGGAAAAAGACTGGTGCGTTAATTGTACCCGCCAGTTTCGTTCACTCCGCTTTGCTTTTCTTCATGGTCTTACCTCGGCTTTGGCTTCCTTGTTATTTTCCAACTTTTTTAAAAATTAATTTTCCTACTTTTTCAATATAAATTATAATAAAATATTTTTATTATTAATTAATCTCAGTTCAATCTATATAAATTATAAAAAAACAATTTTCCAACTTATTTTTTATTCCAAAAAAACTACGCTTATTTTTGTACTTAGCAAGCAACGCAAGTCAATCAATTTTCAAAATAAATGAAAAAATAGAGAAAACAATGGAAAAAAAAATAAAACTTTGATCACTTTGTTTTTTATACAAATAATATTTAATTATACAAAAAAAATTTTATTTCATCCCATAAAGTTTCCCTGTTCATTTTAAAATATGAATTTAAAATTTAACGGTTTAATAACATAACTAGAAAAATAAATAAATTGCTTGCAATCACAAAATTTTTATAATCCCATAAATTATCATACTAATCAGCAATATTATCCAAATGATTAGCTAATTTCTTTTTTATTTTATTTTTCAAAAATAGTCGAATTATTATTGACTAAAAGAAAAAGAAAACGAAGGTGAAGGTGAAGTCGAAACTAAATCGAGTTGTGAATTGTGACTCGCTTTAAAATATTCCAAGCTGCGAATAAGCGATGATTCGAGTTCGTTCAAACGTCCGCCAGTTTGATCTCAAATTTAAGCTGTAAAAAAATTTTTGAGCTCAAACGAACTCGGTACTGACTCGAATTTTCAACTCAAGAGAAATGGCAATAACGTTACGGTACTGACATCGTATCGTTTTCTTCGAATTCCATCCGGAGATCAAAACTCAAAAGAATCAATCAAAACAACAGCAATTTTCGGGCTCGAGTTTCCAGAATGCATAAAATTCAGCGCCAAAATGGAAAAACGAAGCAGAAAGACGACAACGTTTTTAAAATTCAGAGAGCGAATACTTACCGGTATTAACGAAAGAATCTCGGGCCAGAAAGGGAGAGAGTGCTCTATAGCGTGAAAAAAGAAGGATTTTGGTGGAATTTATAATTGTAAAATAAATAAAATAACAAAGCGGAGAGTTCCAGAAATTCTTTTTGAGAGAAAAAGAGTCATTTGGGGTTTGGTGGTGCAGGAGGTGAAATGGGGATGCATACAGACTGTGAAGAAGGGAAGTGAGCGAAGCATATAGATAGCACAGGTTTTTAAGAGAGAAAGAAATTAAAAAAAAAAAAAAAAGGATAAAACAAAAGGACAATACTAGAGCGTTAGTTGTACCCGCCGTTTCCTTCACTCCGTTTTGCTTTACTTCGTCGTATGATCAAGGTTTGATAATTTGTGTTTTAATATTATATAAAATATTAAAATTTATATATTTATATTATATTTTATAAAAAATTATATGTTATAATTAATATTAATACGAAAATATATAAATTTTATTTTGTTAAATTAATATATATTTATTATTTAATTTTTAAATTAAATCACTTTTTTTTATTTGTATTATTTTATACCTTGATTTTCATTTTTTATCATTTTTTTAACTTTTTTAAATTATAATAAAATATTTTTTATTATTAATTAATCTCAAATTCAATCTGTATAAATTAATTTTCCAACTTATTTTATATCAAAAAATAACTATGCTTATTTTTGTATTTACTTAATAAGCAACGTAAGTCAATCAATTTTCAAAAGAAATGAAGAAAAATAGAGGAAACAATTGAAAAAAATAAAAATTCGATCACTCTATTTTTTTTTTACACATATAAAATCCAAATATATAATGAAGATAATTCTATTGCATCCCATAAATTTCACCCCTTAAAATTTTCAAAGTGAAATCCTAAAATTTAACGGTTGAATAACATAACTAGAAATTAAAAAAATAAAATGCTTGTAATCACAAAATTTTTATAATTGGGATAAGTAAAAGGAGTATTAAATTTCACTAAATTTAATGTTTTCTATATATAATATTGATAATTATACCAAATAAACTTATACTCATCAAAATTTTTTGTCTTAAATAAGAGGAAAAACCATGATTTGGATTTAACATGCACGTGGTTTATGCTCAATAATTTTTTGGTCACAATTTCGATTATCTAAATTGGTTTCTAATGCTTTTTATTGATGATGGAAAATTAATCTAAAAGAGAGATAAATATTAAAAAGTTACCTCAACTATATAGTTTATTTTATTGAAGATAATGATTTCTTTGGTAATTAGATAATGATTTATCATTGATAATGGAATTTGTAAATTTTTAGATAATTAAAATTTGTAAACTTCAGTTAACATCCTACAGCTTATAGCTTACTTATTTATTTATTCAATAAATAAATTATTTTAATAATAACTTTATAAATAGTGGAACAAATATATGTCGCTGTTTTTATCCAAATAATAAAAAAAAAAAGTTACCCACGTTTTTTCTTTAATCACTAATAATAAAATATGTGATTCCGTAAAAATAATTGAACAATATCATTATTTTAAATTTTTTTTTTTTTTTTTGCTTTTGTCGCAATTAAATATATGGTATTTGATTTTTTTTTTTCTTTAATCACTAATTAATAAAATGATTCCTGCAAAATGATGAAACCTTGGTCGGCAAACGAAGATGTGGTAGCTATTGGATCGATGATGTCAAAAAAAAAAAATTATAAAAGAAGTTGTTGCAATTTAAAAATAAAAAAAATCACAAATATTAAATTTAAATATTTGATGCCAATAAGGACTACTAATTGGAATCATGAAAATGAAAATAAACCAACCAGACAATCAGGTGGTTGGGGAGAACTTGACAGAAACCATGAAGAAATTAAGGAGCGGATCGATTGGTACGTGAAAACCACTGCTAAAGCTTCCATTTGTGACCACCATTAAATGGTTGGGAACCTGGTTGTTTTTTTTTTTTTTTTTTCATCACATTTAATTATTGACAATGAAACTGTCTAGTAGGGAAGGCTCGCAAAATGTAAACCATTAAAAATAAAATTGCATTATTTGTAGGTGTGTGCATTAAATAAATTAAAAAAAAAAGTTTACTGTGACAATGTTGTTTCATTAACGAGAAAGAGTAGCATAAAATTTATGAAAATTTTTATTAAAATAATTAAATTAAAATTAAAATTAAAAAATTTTATGATAATAAATTAAAATAATTTGTTACACAGATTAAATGTGTACAATTTGAAAATTTTTTTAAATATTAGATATATATTTTATTCAAGTTTTTTTACCAACAAAATTGACAATTGTTTTACTGTTAAACAAGAAAAATTAAACTTTGAATTATAAATAAAATTTTAATAATTTTATATATTATTTATGTTTTTATTGAATTTCATTAATTTATTCATTTGATTTTTTATTAACGTTTTTATTAAATATGTTTAATAAAAAATTTCATAAATTTCACTTAAAAAATTTGTCTAAGTTACGATTATCTAATCGAAAAGAGCTAAAAATTAAAACAAAAAATAAAAGATGAAGTGTAAACTGAGTCTTGGAAAATAAAATTCACGGTTGACCACAATTACAAGCTTCTTTGTAATTGGACTCACAGATCTACATTTAAAATTAATCTTTCAGAGAACTTTCTTAAAGTATAAGCTTAGTTACTTCAACATTTGGCAAAGACTTTAACTTTAAAGTCTTTCCCATCATATGAAGCAAAGATGAAGTCAAAGCCAAAAAAAAAACGCAAATGACATGAGTCGTCACGTGATTATTAGTAAAGAGTTAACAAGATTTTGTCATAAAAATTGACTCCGAAATGGACGCATGTAACTTGATTTACGAAATTCATAAATTTCACAGTCAATATATAAAATAATAATTTTTTATATAGTTCCTTTCCAGCCCACTATCTAGCATAAAGACAAAAAACTTTCTTATGACGCTAAATAATGGTAGTATACGAGTATTTACTTCAATTTTTTTGGTACCTGTAAACATCTAATTGGGTCCGGTCCAAATCAATTGGGCCTAATCTAAATGGGTAAGTTCAATTCAATTTTATCTTGTATTTTTTTTTCTTCTTTTGTATTTTATGTATTGTATTATTTATTATTATTATTATGTATTAATATATGTATATATATATTTTTTTTTGTTAATATTTATGTGTATTTTATTATTTATGTATATATATATATATTTTTTTTTATCTTTTTTATTTTATTCATTTTTGTATTTTTACTTATCTAATTATATATTTGATATATTTTTATTATTATTATTTTATTTATCCTATAATATCTGTTGATTTATCTTCTCTAATTATCTAGTTTTTTTTATTTTTTTTTATTTTGGAGGGTTAGGATTGAAAGTTGAAGAATCCCACTGGGAGTGGGAATTCAATCAGAAGAGTCCAGACTGGATTCAAAGATTGAATTCCCGTCCAAAGGGGAATTGGGATTGATCAGAAACTCTTGATCAATCCCTATATAAAGCACCTCCTGGAACAGAATAAACACAAAGAAAACAGTAAGCAAAGCTACTGATTTGAGAGAAAAAGAGGCGTATAGGAAGCTAAGAAAAGTTTAGGAGTGTTCTGAGTGTGAGAAAAATTTTTTAGAAATTTTTGGCGAAAATTTTTTTTGGAAATTTCTGAGAAATTTCCAGATTCCGGCGAAAATTTCGGTGAAATTTGAATTTTCCGGCGACAATTCCAGCGAACATTGAAGTTTTCGGCAACCAGCCCAGTTTCCGACGAAGAATCCCAGAAATCGGCGATCTTCCGGTCAACTTCCGACGAAATTTCCAGATTCCGATGATATTTTCCAGAATCCGGCACCGGTGTTCTTCAGTTTTTAGAAAGAAGGGAGAGGAAAAGGGAAGAAGAGAGAGAGAGGGAGGAGCGGTCTACCGAAAAAATGAAGGGGATTACCTTTTATACCTTCCCAAAACGACGTCGTTTTGGCCTTAAGTAACCAGAGGATCCGCGCGTTTTTTCCAACCCGAACCCGACCCGAGCGTCGACCCGCTTTCCTGACCCGCGCGTGCTGCCCCTCCTCCGAGCCTAGCCTAGCCGCGCCAAGCCGCCAAGCCGCTCCTCCCGAGCCGTTTTCTTTTCCTTTAGCCGAGCCGAGCCGAGCCGCGATCCGAGTCGCTCCAGGTTTTTTTTTTTTTTCTTTGTTTATTTGTTTATTTTATTTTTTATTTATTAGATTAGGTTTATGTAATATTCTTTTTATTTATTTTTTATTATTTTATTTTCTTTAAATAAAAATAAAAAAATTCTAAAAAATATATTTTTAGGGAAAAGTTGAAAGTATCAATTTTCCTTAGAAATAAATTTCCAAAAAATATTTTAGGGAAAAGTTGAAAGTATCAATTTTTTTTAGAAATAAACTTCCAAAAAATATATATTTTTAGGGAAAAGTTGAAAGTATCAATTTTTCTTAGAAATAAATTTCCAAAAAATATTTTTGGGGAAAAGTTGAAAGTATCAATTTTCCTCAGAAATAAATTTCAAAAAAATATATTTTTAGGGAAAAGTTGAAAGTATCAATTTTCCTTAAAAGAAAAATAAATTTCCAAAAAAAATATTTTTGGGGAAAAGTTGAAAGTATCAATTTTCCTTAGAAATAAATTTTCAAAAAAAGGGTTTTTGAGGAAAAGTTGAAAGTATCAATTTTCCTTGAAAATCGAAATTTCCAAAAAATATTTTTAGGAAAAAGTTGAAAGTATCAATTTTCCCTAAAAAAAAAAATCATTCTTTCCTTCCTTTCTATCTTAATTTTGATTTTATTTTTTTTCTTTAAATAATCCGACGATGGAGCCTCTGCCAGTGAAACAATAGTTTTTCTTGCATACTCCTGAGGTGAGGGAATTTTCTCAATTTTCTGTTAAAAGTATTAGAGTCAATTGAGAAAAATTTCCAATAATTAATTACTTGGTAAATTTTTAAGGCTTTTGGATAACACAAATTTAAGTTGGTACCATCTTTTGATGGGCGTTGTGAGGGTGCTATAACCTTCCTCACACGTAACCGAACTCCCGAACTCTGTTCTGGTTTGTAGACCTGAACCTATTTTTCTAGGAACCCTTAAACTTAGGTGTTCCCTAAAAGGATAGATTCCATAGGTGGCCAATCGCACCTAGACAAAAAAGATTGGTGGCGACTCCCTAAAGCCAATGTCTAGCGATAGATCCCCGGATCTAGACGTTATGACAGTACCTAAAAAAAAAAGAAAAAAAGACAAAGCGTTTTACATTTAGGAATTCTTACCGACTTACATCCAAGAGGGATAAATCGAAAATACTCAAAGGAGTCTCTAAAAATATGTTGATCAATAATTAATTTAAGATCATTTAGATAAGTAATGAGATTAAAAATAATAATTATAATTAAAAAATTAATAAAAAATTTACTAATAAATAATTGATTTAATAGGTTAAAGTTCGTTTTTCTCAATAGAGAGATATTGAGTTCGAGTTTTATTAGTGGTCACTTGTTGGAGTCATCTCGAATGCACGATTTACAATCACTTATCTTAAGTTGTCAGGTACGATACATTTTATCATGATCTGAGATACTGAACAGTTTATCTACCTTCAGGTTTTTCTTAAAAAAAATAAAAAAATAAAAAATTTATATCAAATGAATTTTATTAAAATTAATATTTAAATTCAATTAATAATGATGTACCATATATCTTGTCATGATCTGAGATACTTAACAACTTATTTATCTTTAAATTTTAAAAAAATATAAAATAAATTTTATTAAAATTAACATTTAAATTTAATTATATTATACTAAAAGTGCAGTTACATCCAAATATAAATTTAATTGAATGAATTACAATGTTTTAAGAATAGAAGTACCGCAAGTGAATCAATTTCAATGATCATTTGCTAAATATTATCATTTTAATTTCGTGCGTAAAATTAAAAAATTATATAATTTTTTTATCAAATAATTATTTTTTTTATTTTGTTTAGGCTTTGAAGAGATAAGAACATGACTTAGCTCAGTGCATTTTCATTTTGTTTTTCAAATTGAGCCTCATTTTATTTGCATTGGGCCAGTCCAATCTTATAAATAAAATACCGTACCATACCTGCCGATATCACAAATGACAAATCACGTGAACCAGCAATCATGCAAAATTAATATAAAAAATGGAAAAACCCCAGCTATAAAAGCCATAACTCTCCAACAACCCATCTGCCCCACACTCACTTCGTTCTCTCCGCCGTTTTAGCATTTCCTCTCATTTCTTGCCTTTTTTTTTTCTCTTCAGCACGCTTAAATGGCATCCATAGCTGGTTCATCAATCTCCATGCAACCTCGCCACACCCTGGTATCTATTCAATCTTTTCCTTCTTCGAATCTTTATAGCTACAGTTCATTTATTTCTTTTATTCTTTGTTAGTTGTTTTTTTCGCGATCTGTTTGTTCTTTTAGTTGGTCTTGTTCAGATATTACCTCTTGTTTTTAGCTTTCAATCTGATGCTGATTTTCGTAGTGTTCAGAATGAGGCTTCACAGTTAATTTTGTTAATTCAAGTTCTTTCATGACTGATATGATCTGGGTAATCTGAGATCTGAAATTTTATCATAACCAGAGGGAGCATTGTTTATTTTTGCATTCCAATGAGCTTTTGTAGAGAGGAAAGCTATGGATATTCTGGGTATTGTTGGTTTTTAGTTTAAGAAGGTTTGCTGTTCTAGTTTTTGCTAAACATGATTTTCTGAGGAATTATATTTGATTTATAACATGGATTAGCATATTTGAATGACATATTGTCAAATATCATTATATAACGTTGTATTTACATTATTGATGTTTAGAGTGACTATGCATATTAATGGCACGTCTTTGGCTTTCCTTTTGGATTTTGTTTTTAATGTAGTAAAATAGGCTATGATGGTAGTGCAAAAGTAAAGTTTTTATTTTTCTTGGTATAAGGTGTTGAGATATCTTTGAAGATTGTTGTTTCTTCTAGAACTATTCTTTTTATGTGAATTATTGACTTTTTTTTTTTTTTTTTGCTGTTGAACATCTTTTAACAGGCTACAACTAGGGTTTTTGGGTTGAAATTGGTTTCATTTATGAACCAGGGAAGAAGCAGCCTCTCCTTTAGGTTGCATCCAATGCCTGCTCGCTTGCGGATTTCCTGTGCTGTATGTTCTCATTGAATGAAATGTTAATAGTTTCAAGAGTATTGGTTATTATATACCCATTGGTCGGGCCAAAGACTACACAACAGGGTTTACATTTTTGTCTTTTGTCCATTTGACCAATGACAATGAAATTAACATTGAATAGTTAATTGTATAGAAATGTTGTAATGATATGAATCCACTTGTGGACTTGCCCCTGCTAGTGTATAGACATTTTAACTATTTCTTTTCTCTTTGATATTTCTTATGCGGAGTTGTTAGAAAATATGGTTTAATTGTTTGTTTTCTCAGTTTACGCTATTATGTTGTCAACTTTAAGGGGCGTGGGGAATGGAATGGTGTGCGAGTCAATTGCTTCTAGTATCTGTTTATCTGTTGTCATTTCTGTTTTTTTCCCCACCTTGTGGTTGCATGAGGTCCTTCATATCTGCATATTCATTAATGTCATTTTTTTAAAATACTTCTTGTGCATCTTATGCAGGGTTTGTTGTAAATATGATAGTTATGATCTAGACATTTATTTAGAAATCACAGTTACACTTTTGGTTAATAACGTAATGTTGATGCCTGTGTCAAATGTAATTGGGCAGGCCAAACCAGAGACTGTGGATAAGGTATGTGAAGTAGTAAGGAAACAACTAGCTATAGCAAAAGACAAACCGGTTACTGGTGAATCAAAATTTGCTGATCTTGGAGCTGATTCTCTTGATACGGTACACTCTGACTGTTAGGTTTTTGTTCTTTTTCGTTTTCATCTCATTACGGTAAAACTAGTGTGCATGATCAAGGAGAGCAAGCATTTGTTTGAGTTTGATGAATTTTTTTCCTATCTATTTGTTTTAGATGCCTGGGTTTATGTGTTTGGCCTTGGTATTATTACTTTTTCTCAAACCACTCTTCATTTTCTTTATCAAGATGGGCATATGCAGTTATTTTTGCTGTCCATGTTAAGCCATGCCACGCTTCTATCTTAGCTTTCCTGACAACTCTAGGTTTTGCTTTGATTGAAGCAAGAGCAGCATGTCCACTCTGGAATGTACTTTAAGGCTGTGCTTCTTCCTTAAAAGACCTAGGTTGGTGGAGGGAACATTATTGCAGGGCACAAAATGGGGCATGTCTGGGCTAAGGATGCATACGGCCAAACAAGAAAAGTTTTTTGTAGCTTTTATATTTTGGCAAACATAATAAAATTATCTTTTTGTTCTTCCCACAGCATGAAGCCCTCTCTCCCCTCTCCTTTTGAGTTTCCTTGTTGCTTTTTGACTAACAACATTGTTTTGTTAGTTCTTCCCCAACTCTAAACTCTCTCCCACTTTACCCCTTAGATTGTTTTACCTTCTGTCAATTAGCTGTTTTTAACTTAAAGGTTTTTGCTTGTACTTCTTGTTGTAATCGGTGGAATTCCTTTTTCAGGTTGAGATTGTGATGGGACTTGAGGAAGAATTTGGAATCACTGTGGAAGAGGACAATGCTCAAAGCATCACAACTGTTCAGGATGCTGCAGATCTCATTGAGAAGCTCTGCAGCGAGAAAGGTGCCTAGAACCAATGACCTAAATCAGAAGTTCATTTGCCGATATTGATGTTACTTACTAGCTTGCAACCTCTAGAGCATTTGGCAAAATCTTGTTGTGAACTCAAGTCCATTTATTTGTTCAATCTAGGAAAACTCGTAAAGTTGTTGGGATTTTTAGTTAATTTGTGGATTTAACTTGGTGTTGTAAGTCTACGAAATACTATTTGATCTGATCGTGTGACTTTTTTAAATTGGTAGTGACTCATAGAACTTTTGTTTCCTTAAGCTGCACGTATGGGTATGTTGAGTAAAGTAGGTTTTAGCTGTGGGGTAGAGTCCCTGACAAAGGTTATATGCCCAAATCAAAAGCTTAAAATCAAAAGCTTAAAATGACGTGGGGTTGAATCTTATTGAGGTAAGATAGTCCTGAATGTCTATTAAAGTTTTTTAAAGTTTTACAACAGAAAATGATAACCAATATAATTGAGATTTAACTATCATTTTGTATAATTCAAAATCACATATATAAAAACAAAATAAGTCATTTATCTCAAGGGTTCCAACGAGAGTGGTAGACAAACAGAACACTGGAATAAATAGCCAAAGTAGATTATGCAAACAACAAAACAAACAAACGAGTTTAGGTACATCAACAAATGTTACAAATTAAACTTCCAATCTATAACCATCAAGCAAGACTTTGAAATCTGAAGCAAAACAAAGTAAAATGCTCACACATATTTTAGAATTACAATCCACAACCTGAAATCTAATGCAAACAAACAGGGTAAAAATTTCCATGGCCTGCAAGCTTTGGCTGATTCATCCATCATGAGATCTGCTGGCTGCTGCATGCAATGGTTAAAACTTGAAATGAGTACTTAACAAAGAGAGCTGATAATTAATTACTAAATCAATAGAACATCAGAAAAAAACAATATATAAATGTTTCATATCCAAATGTGTTTAATAACAAAATTAAAATGATTAGAATTATATAGGGTCCATGATAAAAAATTGTTACTCTATAAAAAGAAAGTAAATAAACAAAGAAAATTTTATCTTGGTTGAAAATGTTCTAAAGCTAAAGAAATTTTGCATTCTTATTTTGTATTCAAATTACCATTTTGGCCTTTTGTTTTATCATTTCACACAAATTCTAATGACAATGGTTGCAATCAAATGCAAGTCTAAAAGAGTGATAGATTATATTTTTTAAATACTCTACTTAAACATGAGTTTTGTTGCTGTATGTAGAAAGAAAAAAAAAATTTGGAAAAGATTTGAAAGTTTTCGACGAAATGTGGAATATACATGTGTCATCTTACTAACCCCGCTTACAAAGTCTAAAATCTTAGTAGATGGAATAATTTCTCTAATTATAATAGTTAAAGTAGATTGTGTATGGCAGTAAATGAAGCTCACCTTGTTATTCTGTGTGGAAGCTAGCTCCAAATTATATACCTGCAGTACTTGAAACAAAAAATTTTTCCCATTAAAAGTAGTTAGCTTTAAAAGATATTTAAGGCAAAAAGAAGTTTTATGTAACAACCTTAATAACACAGGAAACTCTAAATTCTTATTGTCAACGTACAACAAGTTTTTAAAGAAAGAGGAGAAAAGGCCTCTGGTGAAGATTGAAAGAAGCAAAACATGAAAGAGAGATAAGAGCAAATAAAATCTGATAGAGAATTTCAACATTTACTACATACCTCTAATCATCTATGATATCAACCTCTTGGACATGTGCAATTTTGTGCCAATCTGCACCCCCATCTCGTCGGCATCTTTCGCTCAAGATCGGACATCTTTCAATTTTTAGTTGTCTAAGTTCAGTGAGGCGATCCATTCCCTCCGGAAGAGATAACAAACTTCGGCAACGACGGATCTCAAGTTTATGAAGTGATGTGAGATTTTGTAGCCACGCTGGTAGAACCTCAAGCTTGTAACAGAATTCAATTTCTATATGCTGCAAGGTGGTAGAAGATCCTTCGAACAGCAATCGTGGCAAATATGTCAATGCAGCTAACCCCCATACTCTGAAAGTTTTAAGGCTCAAGTGAAGGTCTTTGTCTTCTTCCTCTTCCGGTTCCGTTTGTAAATTGATTTTACGACAATGAACAATGTAAAGTTCTTCTAATTTGGTTAGGAATTTCAGGCTTCGTGGCAATGAGACAAGTTTAGGACAATAAAGCAGATAAAGTGTTCGAAGTGATGTCAGGCACTGCATTCCTTCAAACAAACATTTTAACTTCTCACAGTTAGCCAACTTTAAGTATTGAAGAGAACTCCAACATCCTGGTCTAATTTCTTTCAAACGCTTAGCTTCAATAGTTATTTCTAGATGTCTAAGCTCAATCAAGCTTTGCACGCTGTCAGGCAACTGCATCAAAGGAACAGCAGTCATTTTTAACGTTAGCAAGCTCCGTAGCCCATAGAAAGAACTAGGAAGTTCCCGTATTAGGCGACATCCTTTCAAGTTGAGGTATCGTAAGTGCTTCAAGGTACCAATGGAATTTGGTAAGGCCTTCAATAATGAACCACTTAAATTAAGTGCCCGTAGATGCTTGAAATTTGAGACACATAAATTGATAAAAGAGTCACCAATAGTATTTGGTTCCCTTGAAACCTTTGGCGCAATTGCCGTTCGAACATTTTTTAATTTCTTCAAAATTTGTGGAAGTTCCAGCAGCCCGTCCTCACAAAATGATAAATGTCGAGTTTTTTTGTCAACACTTTCTGTTTGGTAATTCACTGTTTTACACTCTTTTTGTAACACCTCTAATCCAACATCATGGATCAAATCATGCATTTTAAATCTACAAGCAAAGAAGAAATCCTCTACCTTCTCAATGAGGCACCTTGACAGTAACTCATTCAAATATCGCCTCCCAACATCCTCCCACTCTTGCTTTTGCTTTGAATACTCAAGCAGTCCATTTGCCATCAAAATTGGATGACATCATCACTATCATAGATTCATCCTTTGGGTACAAGGACAAAAATGCAAAACATCGTTGCAAATGAGATGGCAAATGGTTGTAACTCAACTTCAACACTGGAAAAATACCATCTTCACCTTGCTGAAGTCTCCATATTTCATCAATCTCTAACAGAGATCCATTCGGATTCTTCAGTTTCTGAACAAAGCAGCTCCCCACTGTTCTTACTGCCAAAGGAACCCCTTTGCATTTTTTTTACAATTTCTTCTCGATTCTCATGAGATTTGGATGCCGCCTCTCATCACCATCATTAAATGCCCATTTTTGCAAACAAAGTCAAACATTTCTTTCATGAGGGAGACCATTCAATTCATAATGGGTGAACTGAACTCATTATTGAGGCAACCTTCAAACTCCGAGTAGTCACAATGATTTTACTTTGAGCAAAGTCACCCATTGACTTCAATAATCTCTTAACTCAATCCTTCTCCCACGATCTTCATTCCACACGTCATCTAGAACGAGCAAAAACTTCTTATCAGTCAAAAACTTCGCAAACAAGTTTGCAAGGCCTCAACTGGTAAATCATCACATTTTTCTCGTTTGTTGATGGAGTGAATAATCAGCTTGAGCAAAAAAAATAAGGTAAATTCCTCAGAAACACAGACCCATATTTCAATGGGAAAAGTCTAGTAACCCGATGGTCCATGTATACGAGTGAGCGAGTGTGGTTTTCCCTAGACCCCAATTCCAACAATGGTGAATGACAGGGATGTCTCCAGCCTTACTTGGTTCCATCAAACGGTTGACGATTTTCTCTTTATCCACATCTCTACCAATGACATCAGAAGAATTCACAGAAGAGTGAGTCTCCCTGAGAATAACATGTCGGTTATCGCCACCCTGTTCTAGATTAAAGCTCTTCAACTCAGTGTAAAGTTTGTCTAACCTCTGATGGATCTCTCCGATTTTATGACCCACTGTTAAAGAGAATGAAAGTGGGAAAGAGCATGCAGCCCAAATTCGTACCCATATGCTGATGCCTGGATGATTTATGACCTGTTTCCGTAGAGCTTCACAGTGGAATTCATCAAGCACATCTTCAGCATCATAAAAGATGTCTCTGAGCTTCCACAAACAACGGCTCAAATTTTTATTCTGGTGCTGCTGCCTATCAGCATCCAAAAGCACATCTTTAATGCCGCTCATGGTCTCCTCGAGCTTTTTCAAATCGCTTTTGACATTAAACAACAAACGAAGTTCTTCTACAGCGAGATGGGCTATTTTCTCCAGAACTCTTTCTGCAATATTGAAGAGAAATGATTCTGCCATAATTGAACTCTAGGAGCAGGGAAACGAAAAAGAAAGGCAATGAAGCACTCAAAAATTAATTTGTTTTAAGCAATATATCGAAGTTGCCTTGGAAAAAGATAGATGAGATGCTTCTGGGGAGTGAAAAACCAGGAACTGGACAAGGAGAAAAGAAAAAGAAAGAAAGCAGTGTAGGTGGAGGCAAGAGAGAAAAATCGGACAAAGAAAAATAGAAAGATAAAGAATAAGAATTAAGTACTAAGAAAACAGAAAAGATGAGAATAAACTGAGGGGCATATGTAGAAAAAAAAAAGTGGAGGTGAATCGAGATTAATGTAAGAGGGTAAAGGAATAACGTTAAAATATATATAAAAAAAAGAATGAATCACATTCACATTAACGTAAGAAATTTTTTTATTAAAGTAATTTAAATAAATTAATATGATGTTGAAATAAAGCTGACGTAAAGCTTCATGTCACATTGACACGTTCGTCTTGATACTGGAGCTTATGGGAATAAAGTATTTTAAAAAGTAGAACAAATTGAGGGGCATAAGTAGAAAAATAAAGGTTAGGGTGACTTGAGATTAGTGCGAAAAGATAAAATAACAAGGTTAAAATGTTAAAAGAGAATGATAATAAAGTATTTAAAAATAAAAAGAATAAGAATAAAATGAGGCGCGTAGAAAAAAAATTAAGGTGAATCCAGATCAGTGCAATAGGGTAAAGAATAAATTTAAAATATGAAAAAAAAGTATTCAAAACAATTTAATAAAGTTTTATATTATTTTTAAAAATATTTTATTTTTTATTAGTTAAGTTTTTATAATTAAATTAATTATATATTAACATATTTTAAGATATGTAGATAATTATGTGATAAAAATATACACAACAAAAAATATAAAAAAATAAAAAATTTTCATTGAAAAAAAGTGGTTTGAAAAATTTTTTTTAATTGGTATCATAATTAAAAAATATTAAAAAAATAATACTAATATTTAAAATTAATAAAAAAATTACTTTATGATCTTAAATATTTATGAAGGTTAGCTCAAAATTGCAAATGATTGTCATATATACATGTAAATAAAATATATGTACATTTAGTCAACTAACATGTACATTAGAGGTCGTAAAAGTATTTTCATTTTTTTGTTAATTTTGCATATGGACATCTTTTCATTCATTATTTTTTATTATTGTATCAAATAATAAATATTTTCAATTTATGTATAGTTTTAATAAAAATAACAAATTATTATTATTTATTAATAAAAATAATGTCTACAGATAAAATTAAAAAATGAAATATTTACATTTATATAAAAATGAAAATATCTATATTTATATAAAAATTAATAAAAAGCAAATTAAAATAATTTTTTAATTTTCATATAAATATATATAAATATTTCCTTTTTTATTAATTATACATACATAAATTTCCTTTTCACTAATTATTTTTTATTACATTATCAATTAATTAATCATTTTTTAATTTTTATATATAGATAAATATTTTTCTCTTTTATTAATTTTATATATAATCATGTTCTTTTTATTAATAAATAATAATATAAGAGTTTAGTTACATTGTTTTGAATAGTTTAAGGAATTTTTATATTTTAGCCAAAGTATAAGTAGATAATGGAAAAAAAAAATAGAGCAGAAAAAGAAAAATAAGCGAAATTAATTGCAATGGCAGTTAGATGAAAATCAAAATTTGAATATTGGAAGAACAAAATAAAGAAAAAGGAAAGTTCAGTTTGGAACACGAAGTCATTTTTTTATTATTATTATTATTTTTTTTTGGTCTTTTTCTCTTTGTCTTTTGAGTTTATCTTGTGTGAGTGTCACTCGCTTCTATTCTTCCAAATTTTCTGGTCCACAAAAATCTGAGGGCAAGTTTGTAAAGTTATTTTTCCTCGGCTCTTGATTTATTAGTGGAGGGATTAACTTTCTTTTTTTTTTTTTAACATATAATAGCTTATTTTAAATAATTAAACAAATTCTTTTTTTTTTTAACATGTAATAGCCAACAACCTCAATTCATCTAATTTAAATTAGAAATAGATTCAAACTTAAAATTTTAATCTTGAACTAATTTGAAAATAAAATAACTTAAATTTGAAATGATCAAACTTAAAAATTTTGAAATATTGATCCGAAATGATCTGAACATAAATTTAATTTTTATTTTAAAAGAAATATTAATTATAAATATAACACAAACTATTATTCTACTAATGTTTAATGACTTTAAATGATCTTTTAAAATATCTCTTTTTTTTTTTCATTTTTTCAATTTTTTTTGTCCAAGACTTTTTTAATTATTAAATAATGAGAATTCAATTAATTTTAGAATGTTCTTAATTACTATTAAATTATATTCTAATTTAAGTACATGTTAAATATTTTAAACTTATCTTTAGTTTAATTATATATTCACATAGAGATGAATATTTTATGTTATTCCATTTAAAATAAATTAATTGTTATTATTAGCAACATATAAACTCGTAAACCTATTGTTAGATATAGATTAAATGAGTCACCACCAATTTTTTTTTGTTAATATGTGATTGATCACTTAACAAAATTTATCCCATTTAAAGATGAATCCAAAGATTAACTTAGGTATCTTAAATAGTATATTATAATCCACGAAACCAAATCTTAGGTTCGATAGTGCAGTTACACGTGAGGAAGGTTATAGCACCCTCACAACTCCCTTCTAAAAGATAGTGCCAGTTTCATTTCAAATCATCTAAGCCGTAAAGTTTCTTTATAATTTTACCAACTAATTTAATTATTGAAAATTGATCTAAAAATTATTCCAATAGTTTGATACAATTAAAGATAATTTTCTTACCTTAAGAATATTCATGGAGACTAATATCTCACTCTGAAGAGGCTCCGTCGTCGTATTCATTAGATTTTCATGTAAAAACTTTTATTTATGAAAATGAAGTTTAGAACCTTGGTCTTAAAAAATTCTCATCCAAATTCTCCAATATGTTTGTAAAATATAAAGGTTATAGAAAAATTGATAAAAAACTCAAAACATGCATGTTAAAAGGGTTGCGAACCAAATGATTATTTCTTTTCAAAATAAAATACCATGGCATTCTGCCCTCTTTCTTCATAAGCATATTTCTCATTTTTTATTTCTTTTTCATTTCTTATAATTATCAATTTTATCTTTTCAACATTTTTCCTTTTTAAAGAGGATTCAAATGTAAATGGCTTACTACTTCTTTCTAGGTTTTTTTTTGCCCTTAAGATCTTTTGTGACCTTTGCCTTACTTTTGTGAAAGGTTTTTTTCCAAAATTTGCCTCTTAGCTTGGAGAATGATCCAAGGTGGTTTTTTTTTTCAAATGAATCGTAACAGGTTAAAAAAAGGTATGAAATGGAAAATCTTATTAATGTATGAAAGGTAAAAGAAAGATGATCATTTCTCATGTCAAATATGAATACCTTTTTTGAAGAACATAAATTGATAAAAGATGAGCTTGTTAACAGATGTTGCCGAAAACAACTTTATTTTTGCCAACCTTAACTCCTTTTGCTTCATTGATGTAATTTGATATGAATGAGTATTTAAAATTGAATCACAAATTATTAGCATCATTTTCAAAACATTCATTACTTGAAATTTGACAATGGGTAAAAAGAAAGATACGAAAAGATATACAAAAGCACAAAATAACAATTCGAATGAAAGTGGAAATGAAAATGCATCATTGCCATTTTATTGAAATGATAAAGGCAAAATGAAAGTCCAAAAGGTCCTTTAATGCTTGCAAGCAAAAACATTACTTTCAAAGAGATTCAAAAAAATGCAAGCAACCCTGTCTTTCCCTATCACCATGCCTTAATGTGATCGGGTAGAAAATTCCCCACTAACGCTTGACCTAGCTTTTTTTATCGAAGTTCAACAAGCCAGCCTTGATTAAACTTTGCAACTTATGTTTGAAAGTAGGGTAACTTTTTATCGAATGGCCCACATTCCCATAATGACACTCGTATTGGGTATTGGTATCATACCAATTGAGGTAGAGAGGTTTCAATGAGTCTAAATGGACCACTACAATAAAGTCATTCTCAATAAGCAAAGAAAATAACTTAATGTAAGACATGAGAATTTCATCAATGCATGCTCTATCTTGGTTGTTCCTTAGCCTTCTTTAATTACCCACAGGGTTATCAAATTGAGATAAAGAAGCATGAATGGGTGCTTGGTGAAGGCCCGGTTGAGATCTGGATTGTAGGATTGGTTAAAATGGGTAAAGATTTGTTGAGACATTGTTTATGGTATGGTAGAAAAAATGGTAGACCAAGTGAGGGTAATACAAGGCAAATCTTCTAACCCATTACTTCTAATAAGTCACAGTTTAAACATCTCCTTCTTTCTTCATGGATGATTTCTCTTTGTATGTGTCTCCTTCATCAAGCTTGCTATTCTGGATTGCATTCTCTATTATTTCTCTAAAAATCACCATATCTGTAAATTTTTTTGTGGCATTTTTAATCATCTTATCATAATACAACACTTAAAAAGTATTAACAAATAAGACAATGGTCTCTTTTTCTATAATGAGAGGTTGAACTTAGTCGACTGCATCTTTCTACCTTAGAGCATATTCTTTAAAGCTCTTAGTAGCTTTCTTCTCCATATTTTATAATGGCATACAATCTAAGTTTAAATCTACAACATATCTATATTATGCAACTAAGCTCCTTTCACGAACGGACCTGGCTTCTATCTAGTTGAATGTACTATTTAGTGGTAAATCCTATAAGGCTATCATGAAAAATATGGATCAATAATTTAATATTATGGGCATGAGCATCCATATTTTAACAGTATATGGTAATGTGAGTCACTGGACATGCATGTTAAAAGGGTTGCGAACCAAATGATTATTTTCTTTTCAAAATAGAATACCATGGCATTCTGCCCCCTTCTTCATAAGCATTTCCTCATTTTCTATTTCTTTTTCATTTCTTATAATTATCAATTTTATCTTTTTCAACATTTTCCTTTTTAAAGAGGATTCAAATGTAAATGGCTTACTACTTCTTTCTAGGTGATTTTTTTTTTTTTTTTTGCCCTTGAGATCTTTTGTGACCTTTGCCTTACTTTTGTGAAAGGTTTTTTTCCAAAATTTGCCTCTTAGCTTGGAGAATGATCCAAGGTGGTTTGTTTTTTCAAATGAATCGTAACAGGTTAAAAAAAGGTATGAAATGGAAAATCTTATTAATGTATGAAAGGTAAAAGAAAGATGATCATTTCTCATGTCAAATATGAATACCTTTTTTGAAGAACATAAATTGATAAAAGATGAGCTTGTTAACAGATATTGCCAAAAACAACTTTATTTTTGCCAACCTTAACTCATTTTGCTTCATTGATGTAATTTGATATGAATGAGTATTTAAATTTGAATCACAAATTATTAGCATCATTTTCAAAACATTCATTACTTGAAATTTGACAATGGGTAAAAAGAAAGATACGAAAAGATATACAAAAGATATTGAATTGAGCTTTAAAACTCTGGATTTCTTTGAGAGAATGAAAATATGACTTGTTTGATCTTACTCTCCTAATTCGTCAGCTTTTTGTTGTGTTAGAATGCCCACTTTATAGAAGAAAATGAGGAAATCGCTGTTAGGAATGTTTGGAAAATGAAAGACCATGTTTTCCTCACTTGAAACTAGTCGTTAGAGCTTGGTTGGGATGAAGGGATTGATTGATTTTGATAGGGGATCGATTGATTATTGAATTTCACTCAATTTTTTACCATTACAGTTAAGATGATCGATTGGTTTTGGTGCCCTATCGATTGGGTCAGCTGAATGATTCTAGATGACCAGTACTACCGATTGTCTCCTATTTTGCATTCTACTCACTAATTTAATTATATCTTGAGTTATACAACTTCAAATCAAAAACGATTTGAAGATTTAGAAGCTAGGCTTAAAAGGGCTTTCTATCCATGTAAAATTCATCATCTAATTCATTGTATATGAATTATAATGAATTTTTAAAACTACCTTTTATGCGTGTTTAGACAACTACATAGTGTCTAGTAAAAGCTCAAAACCTTTTCTAAAAGAATTTTAATTTTGATTTTGTTTATCCATTAAAAAGTAAACTCAAAGAGCTTTCCAACCATATAAAATTCAATTATTTAAACTTTATGTATTAATATAGAAAAATAAAACAATTTCAGTGTTAGAAAACTTTGTTACTGTGAAACAACTTTTTCAAGTTAATTTATTTTTTAGAACCAATATTTTTAAAATTGTATTGAGTCCAAAATGAATAAATTCACTTTAAAACAACAATTGGTCTTTCATTTAAGTTCAAATAAATAATGATTAAAGATAATTTTGATTTGAGAAATTAGAAAACATAAAATAGGTTTTTTTAAATTTTGAAAATCATATTATTTATTTAGTACTAAAATAATAAAATTTAAAACATATACTAAATAAATTTTTTTCAAAATCTTGATCAAACTTATTTAGCTTAATATTTTATCATTTCAAAATAAAAATCAATTCAAGGCTAACATATTCTATTTTATTTTCATTTATTTATTTTTTATAAATTATTTGTCCCCCATTTTTTAGAATTTTTCTTTTATTAATCTTCCTTTTTTTTTTTCATATTTTTCACATTTTTTAATAGAATATAATGGAATTTTTTGTATTAAAATTTTTTTATAAATACTCCAATATGCTAGTAATATTTAAAAAAACTTCTCACTTAAAGATTTTATAAGAATCACTATGAGACTTTTCTTAAAATATTATTATCGAATAAAATTTTTTTTATTTATTTATTAAAATTTTTACATTTTTTATTTTTTTCTTTAAATATAGGTTTATCTAAAAATTTACAAATTAAATATGTAAAGATAAATAAATGAATAATTTATCAAAAAAATTATTAAACAAAGAAAAATTACCCAAAAGGGAGTGGTCAAAACTAGTCAATGGTTCGAGCGGTCCATAAGGGTTTGCCGATCCACCAGCAGCTCATCGATAATTTTTCTATGGTTCATAAGTGGTTCAGAGTGGTTTAGCGATCCACCAGTAGTTCAACAATAGTTTTTCTATGGTTCATAAGTGGTTTGATTGAACTAATCTAGGCTAGTTAAAGGGAACCAAAATGGGTCGAGTATGTGGATCTCGGATCCGGGTCAGGTCACACATAGGTATTTTGGTGATTTTATTTTTCAATCTATAAATATCAAACTTTTTTTCAATTCGTTTCACCTATTTTTTTTTTTTAAATTCTTCTCTAAAAAAAATCTAAGATATTGGCCACTCCCAAACTCGAAAATCAGCACCACCACCGGTTGAATCCCAACATACACCCAAAAATCCCTCTTTCCCTTTTTTTTCTACTTTTGCACTTGGTTTCGCCAAAACTTATCTTGAAATCCTAGACCTAAACTTAAAACCATCGGTTTCAAAACCAAAATAGCCCTCATTTGCGACGCCAAACACCACCAGCTTCTAGTATACTTTTTCACTAATCGAGCCCTTCCTTTAAAAAAAATTAGTCTTTAAAATCCTTCTAAACACTCTAAAACTGAAACCTACTTTTCTTCTCAGTTTCGTTGATTTCATTTTTTTGTTTTATTTTTTGTGGCTTTTTTTTTGTTGATGTTCCTCGTTCCCAAGGGATGTGTTTAATTTTTTTTTTTTTTTACTGTTTGTTGATGGGTTTGTGGTTGAGAGAGGTTGTGGTTAATGAGTTGTTGGGTTGGCAATGAATGTTGTGAATGGTGACTTGGGGATAATGATGCTTAAGGGTCTTAGCAAAGTTGATTTTGATGTTGTATGAGTGTTTTAACAGGGTTTCTGGTGTCCAAAAGAGTGGCCTCTTCCTTTATTAAGATTACTTAGTCTTAAAAGCAGTTTGAGGATCATAGAGAAGATTGGGATGGCAGACCATAGTATGGAAGAGAAAAGGGCGTTGTTAGGTTATTAAGGTGCCTCCCAGTGTGGCCTGAAGCGTATGGACGCTACTGCCATGCACGGTACCAAGCTTCGATAGCTATATTTTTTCTCTTTTTTTTTTCTTTCTGTTTTAGATTTCAAATAAAATTTTTAACTAATTAAAGTTCAAACAATATCAAACTATAGGTCTTAAGTGGATTTGGATATTGGGCTTATGGATTTTGAAATTGACTAAACCTTGACTCAATGTTTTGGATTTTATTTTCGGACCTTTCTAAATGGATTCATTTTAAAGTTAATTTTAGAGTCCTTGTCGAACGATTCATAGCTCAAAAATTAATGTTACATCATCTTGGTGAAAATTTCAACATAAATTTAAGAGTTAGATTAATTTAAAATATGAAATCATTAAGTCGGATAAATTTAGTGTTTAGAATAATTAAATCTTATCTTATTTTAATCATCTAATTAAGAATATATCATTGTATTTATAAATATACAAATTTTAAATTTTCGAAGAAATTTTTTTGTGGTACAATTATTTTGATTTTACAATAGATAACCTAAGCGTTCATCTTATTATTAGCTCAACTTAATTGGCTATTACTTATTTTTTCCTTTAAAGAGATTTGTATTTTATTAGTCTTTGAAAAGCATATTGTTTTACAATGTAATTTGAACGAAAAATTGGTTTAAACGTGAAATAAATTCAATTTTTTTCATTCATTTGAATATTAATTAATTATTAGAAAAGATGATTTGTTGTTAGCATAAAATTATGACCACTTTATTTTCGTAATAAAGATATCGAAGAACCTTAGTTTGTTAAAAAAAAAAAAAAAAAAAAACTCAGCATAATATGGTTCACAGGAAATTGCCCATCAAATAAAAATCATCTGAATTATTTTTGGTTCCGACCTACCTACCAAAAATGCACGTTTAAAAAAGAAAAAAAATCAAAATTTGTTTGCACCAAACACACGTGTTATAAATGACAATAAGCCGGTACAGCAACAAAGCCGATTCAACTAGTGGCAGTTAAATAATTTTTATTATAAGAAATTGGCTTTTCCTGCAAAGGAGAACTTTTGGCGAGTTCGTCTGACAATGATTCTTTTCTCGTCTCAACATGTGTGAATAATTAAAGATTGAAACAAACTTGTTAATGTAGCTAAGACAAATCGAGGGTAGTGGAAATTATCCAGCCACTCGTAAATCATCGTGTTTCATTTTATCTACAACGTCTCCATTGTGGAAAGAAAGTGACCGATCTAGAAGGAAAGTCTTAATTTTATAAGTTAGGCTAAAGGCAGGCTTCAAAGCTGGAAGAGGGAAAGTAGTTTAGTAGCTCCAAGAATCATCATATGTACGGCCCCCTATATATCACTGATTCGGATGAATATAATTTTGAATTTTTTATCTAAAATAACTTGATTAACTGACCCAATTGTCGTCTCCTTAGAAAGATCCAAACATAGGTTAAAAATACTTCTTTAAATCATCGAATTAAGAATATATATTGTATTATAAATATACAATTTTTATATAAATAAATATTCATTATTTATTTGGCTTCTCATCTAATGACTATAAATGTAGTACTATATCTTATCAAATTGAAATTTTAATGGGGTGTAGACTTTGAATTACTTTCTACTTCTTTCTATGGTAGACAACCGTGAGACCATTTCATTTATAATTTTTTTACTACATTATTCCTACAAATATCCCATCGTAATACACATGCATGTAAAAGTTTATCACTCATAAGTGTGGATTTTATATAATTTTTGACAAACCCAATACAATTCTAAATTATGATTAGTTAATTCTAATACAATGATTATAAGTGATATGTTCCTGACATCCATTAAAATGATTTGATAGAGAAAAAAATATATATTTTTTTACTTTAAGTTGCTTTGAGCCAAATATGAATTTAGTAGAAATATAGTAGAAAGTGTTGCAAAAGAAATTCAAAAAATTAATTTATATTTCAAACTTTATATTTAGTTTTTATTGATCCATTGGATAAATGATAGTGAATGAAGATAGTAAGACTCGGGTTTTTATTTTAAATGTCTTCTTAAGCTTTTTTAGTGACTAGGCAAAAAAGTAGACAAACTTTATATGTCATTCTCCTCATTTTCTTGATCCTTTTTTCTTTTTTGGTGTCCAAAAATTATATCATTTATTTATTTTTTAACATCCAGTATTCAAAATTTTTTTTTTTTTGAAAATTTATTCTTAAGTATTTCAATAAATTCTTATTCTTAAGGGACAGAAAATGTTTTATAGTTATCGTCTCCACCACAACAAAAATTAATTGATAATAAAATTATATATTCAGTAATTAGAAAAATTTTTTCCTATGCAAACAAAGTTATAAACCAGACAATGGGTGTAATTCTTTATTGATATTTAAAATTTCCACATGGGATGTACGATCCATAGGAAACCAAAATATTACATTACAAACACATAAACACACTAATAGTCTATTGGCTGCCAAATTCACTCTAATAGTCTAAGAGTGCTAGTGCACAAGGCACTTTATTTACTTAGTACTTTTGACAGCCTATTACATTAGCCCTTAACACAGGCAGTTAAGCAGTACTTATTGTTGCCGAAAATGTTGGGAAATTTTCATCCCCAATTTCAACTTCTGAGGTGCATCCTCCAAGTGTACTGGTAGCTCTTTTGGCTGGAATTGATCGGGTATTAAAAACTCCAGGCCAACGATCGGGCTGTAAAGGAGCCAGCTTCATTCAATCAGAGTATATGCCTGCATTATACAGTTAATAATCATACATTACTTTAAATTGTTCTTTGTTTTGAAATTTTTAAAAAACTAAGAAGTAAATGCATGTTAATTTGGTAAAGACTTGAGATCATTATTATTATATACCTTGTTAGAGAGAATTAGGCGGGTTAACCAAGCTATCAGTACATCATAAGCTTTTGCAGAGCTAATTGTGACGCGATACACAGCAGCTCCCTGTGAACCATTTTCATTTCCAACATGTTGAAAAGTACCTGTAACAGAAGCCTGGATTTGAACTGGATAAGAGTTGAGATTGCCAGATCCAACAACTCCTTGCCAATCTTTGGAAATCTGATATGCGATGGGTGAGCTAGTAATATTTTTAACACGACCATTGGTGGTGGCGTTTTGAGCCATGTCAGTGAGCTTTAGTTAATCTTCTTCCTAATAGGTGTTGTGTTTGTGCATGATCTGACTTAGCACATCCATCATCTATATATACTAGTTTGTTGTGTATAAAAGACAACCATTCACTTATTACATATGTAGCAACATTACATGTGTACAAGATTGCCAAATAATTTATTTCCCCCTTTTCCATGGGTAAAAAAAATTGTTGGAAAAAGACAACATGTAAATCCTCTCGATTTATACTTATTGTGACACTAAAAATATCGTTTAAAGAGGTGTTGGGCGTATGATGAAAAATGCCATTAATATACTGAAAAAGTTTGTAAAAAATAGCTAGGAATTGCGCATCTTTTGATATAATGACTCATTACTGATCTTTTATAAATTTATTTGGAAATTGAATATACTTACTGAAATTGATTTAACTGAGGTAAAAATGCTAGTCTATATCTTCCTATCTAATTTTCGAGGAAATTCCGTTTTTGTACAATTTATTTTGATTTTACAATATTTGAGTACCAAGTGTTCATCTTATTATTATTTCAATTTAATTGCCTATTATTTATTTTTATTTTTTCGTTTAGAGAAAGTTGTATTTTATTTCGTAATTGAAAAGAAAAGGCATGTTGATTTCCAATGTAATTTGAATGAAAAATTGATTTAAACGTTAAATAAATTCAACATTTTTCATTCATTTCAATATTAATTAATTATTAGAGAGGATGATGTGTTGTTGGGCATGATTTAATGATTCTTTAATGGAAAAATAATATGAAAACATTTTTATTTAGGAATAAAGATATCAAAAACGCTTAGTTCGTAAAAATTAAAAGAAATTAAAAAAAAAAAAAACTCAGCATAATATGGTTCACAGAAAATTACTCATCAAATAAAAATCATGTCAACTATTTTTGGTTCCGACCTACCTGCCAAAAATGCACGTTTAAAAAAGAAAAACAAATCAAAGTTTGTTTGTACCAAACACGCATGTGCTATGCAAGACAATAAAGCCGGATTCAACTCGTGACAATTAATACTTATTTGGTCAGTGAATTCGTTGTTGACGTTCTTCCTTCCCTTTCCTTTCTTTGATGACATTTTCATTGAAAGATTGTCTTCCTCTCATTAATATTTGTTGGGAAGTGATCTTAACATGATTTCTTTCAATTAACTTAAGACAGTTATTTCAATTTAAGTATGTTTTCGGATTTCAAAATTTTGGACTGTTTATTAAATTTATCAAATTTGATATTGATTTGATTTCGAATTACATTTTAAATATAAATTAGGTATGAAGATATAAATTATTAATTTTTTTATTAAATAATTTTAAGTAAAATTTAAAGTATAATAGATTGAATAAAATTTTAAAATTCAATCACTTTTATCATCCCTATTTATAAATTTATAATTGAAATGGTACTATCTACAATAATTACACAACTACAATTGTAATAACCTTTTTTGGAGCCACAGATGCCCGATCCCACCTCTTGTTTTACACTCATTTTCTTTTCTTTTTTCAATAAAGTAAGGTAGTCTTTTCACGTTTTAGAAAACAATAAATTTTACTTTTTTAATTATTTTGAAATTTAAATTAAAATCTCTAATGGAGATATAATGATCAAAAAGAAAATTATAAATTTAGTTTAATTAATTTATATAATTTTTAAGATATAATTTTGAATACATTTAAAAATTTAAATTTAACATTTATAAATTTTTTATTTAAAATTGTAACTTCTTTCATAAAAAAAAATTTATGAGGACATGTTCTATTTATAATCTATCCAATGTTTATTGGCTTAAAATTCATTTAGATAAATAGTAATATTAAATTTGATAAAATTAAAAATAGTGATTAAGGTAAAATTGATTATTATAACAGTAAAATTAAAATTCATGATTAAATATATGTTTAATGTAAAAATAACGATAATGATAAATTAAATTATAATGAAAAAATAATTATTAAAAATATTAATTAAAAATTATAAAAATAAAATTTTAAATTATTTAATATTTATAAAATTAATAAGTAATTGAAAATTTTTAAAATAAAATTTAGTTATTAATTAATTTATTATGTAATAAATTTTATTTTATATTAAATTAACAAATTTATTTAATAATTTTTAAATAAAATAATCAAAATTAAAAAAAATTAAAAGTTTTGAACTTAAAAGGAGAAAAATGGAAAAAGCAATAAATAAGCTGTGGGAACTGTAAACCGAAGCCTCTCTCTCCAGTAAAAAATTCATGCCCATCACATCTCACTTATTTAGATTTAAAACTTAAAAGCCGCTGTGGGCACATCTTTTCATTATAAACAGACTCAAATTCAAATTCACGCAAACTTTTGTTGACATAACAGCCAATAAGACGGGAGAAAAAACAAAACAATTTGTATCTTACTTCTATTAAGTTATTGGATGAGAAAATTTGATACTCTAACATGTGTTGTGTATTTTACGACAAGATATTTGCAAACTTATCTGATTTTCTTTTCCACATTAAAATATGGCAATGACTTGGTTAGACCTAGACGGTCAATATCAATCAAATTATTTACCTAGTTAGTTTTTTTATTTGTGTAATATATAAATTATTTTTTATTTATTTAAATGTATTTAGATATATAAATTATATTATCTAATTATTTATATGTTTAATATATATGTAAACTATAAATAATATAATTAAGATATCAAAACATAATAAAATTTTAATTTTAATTAAAAATTTAAAACATATAATAATATTTAAGGAAAATAAAATAACCAAAAGATTTATATAAAAATAATATTATTGAGTATACCAACAAAATATTAAATTAAAAATTAAAATTTTCAATTCTTTCAAATTAGCTTTCTTCATTTGTGTCATTTTCATCTAATGCAACCATTTTTATATACTTGTAATTTATATAATTTAAAGATAAATTTTATTTATTTAAAAAATAATAATTTTAGGTATTTAAATTCTTACATTTGGTTTAGGGTATTGATTCTTGGGAATAATATTAGATTATTAATAGTATTTAAAGTTTTAGAATAAACTTATATTTTATTATTATTTTTTAAATTTTGAGAGAAAAATTACTTTTGTTTTCATCTGACTTGAAAAAAAATTATTTTTGTCTATTTTACTCTTTTAAAATAAATATCACAATATTACATTTGTTGGAATATTTAATAAAGTATTTGAATTTTTTTAATATCAAATACAACGTTGATATGAAACCAAACACAGTAATAGTGATTGTTTTGTCTTTTTTTTTTTTCATTCAAATGCTATGTTTATAGGTTTTTAACATAGTAATTATGATTATTTATTACTTTTTTTAATAAATACGAAGTATTTAATAATTGGTTAATTTTTTTTATTTGTCTACTTAAATATTGTATTTTCTAGGTTGAGAGATGCAGTGACAAGTTAAAGAAAAGACAAAGAAGTGGACCCATGTGCCACAGTAATTGTAGTCATTATCATTTATTTAAAATTATAAAAATTATTTTTTTTAAGATAAAAGATGTAATTGTATATTATTTTTTAAAAATTAATTAATTAATGTGTTTTTATGTTAAATGTAGTAATTTATTTTTTATAATTTTTTAAAAATATGTGTATAATTTAATTATTATATAAAATTAACATAATAATTGATAATTAATTTTTTATAATTGATCATTCGAATATTATGTTTTTACGATTTAAAATGTTTTAATTGTTTATATCTTTATTTGATAAATATAATGTTTGTTATGCATTAAAAGATATTATAATAAAAATATATTATTAAATAATATGATTTTTTTTAATCAAACATAACTTAAAAACGAGATATCATGAAAAAATATATTTTCTCCATAATTATATTTTTTCAAAAATTATTTTTTTTTAAATTTAAAATTTTGTAAACTAAATGTCTTTTAAATAAAATTTAAATTATAATAAATTAAAATAAATTTTAAAATTCAATCACTTTTACCATTTGTATCTATAAATTTATAATTGAAATGTGACATATACGTATAAAATTATTTATTGACATATATGAATGACACCTGTCTTCAATCTTTTGACCTATTGATCGAGGTAACTTAAGAAGACACCAAAAGTTAGAATTAAAATCTCAACCTCTTCTTCTTTTCTTTAATGTAGGACTATACTCGTTGAATGATAAAAAAAAAAAAACTAATTTATTTTTTCACACATTCAAATAATTGTACTATCTGTAATAATTACACACCATGCGTATTCAAATAATTGTACCGTCTATAATAATGACAATTCAAATAATTGTACTGTCCAAATAATAACACACCCCACTGCATATTCAAATAATTGTACGGTCTATAATAATTACACACCCAAACTGCATATTCACGGACGACAATAATTACTCATATCGTACCGTATATATGTCACACCCACAATAGTGATAACATTTTGTTTTAGCCACAAATGTCTACATCCAAACTCCACGTTCTATCCCCAATTTCTGTTCTTTTTGAAATAAAGCAAGGTTGTCTTTCACATTTGAAAAAGAAAATTTTCATTTGTTTAATTATCTTGAAAGTTAAATTAAAACCTTTAATGCAGATACGAAGTTCAAAAAGAAATTTATGAGTTTAATTTAATTAATTTATATAATTATTTTTAAAAATATAATTTTTAATAAATTTAAAATTTAAAATTTAAATCTGTAAATTTTTATTTAAAATTATAACTTCTTTCATAAAAAAATAAATGAAAAACGCATTCTATCTATCTCTATCCATGTATGTTGAATGTTTATTGGCTTAGTTATTGAAATTTACGTGAACTTTTTGTTGACATATCAGCCAATAAGATAAGAGCGAAGAACAAAAAAATTTGTCCCTTACTTCTACTCATTGGGATGAGAAAATTATTGATGCTCCGACATGTGTTGTTGTTTTACGACAAGATATTTGCAAACTTATCTGATTTTTTTTTCCACATTAAAAATATGGCAATGACTTGATTAGATTAGATCGGTCAATATCAATTAAATTGTTTATTTAATTATATTTTTATTCGTGCAACATACGATTATTTTTATTTATTTAAATATATTTAAATATATAAATTAATATTATTTAATCACTTATAAGTTTAATATATAAATTACAAATAATATAATTAAAATATAATAAATTTTTAATTTTTAATTTTTAATTAAAAAAAAAATTCAAAACATATAATAATATTTAAGAAAAAATAAAATATCTAAAAGATTTATATATAAATAGAATTATTGAATTCATTAAAAAATATTAAATTCAAATTTCAAAATTTCATCATTTCAAATTAATTTTTTTGAAGTACCATTTTTATCTAGCGCAATTATTTGTATACATTTGTGAATTTATATAATTTTAAAATAATTTTTATTTATTTGAAAATTTTAATTTTAAAATTTTTAAAAATATGTGTGATAACTTATTCAAAATATATTTTTTACATAAATTTTAGCACATCTATAGGATTTGCTAACTTAATTTTTATACTTATTTAAAACTTTACATTTGATATAAAATTGTTTTATTATAAAAATTGAAATGAAATAATTTCAAAATTTAAGTAATAGAATTAAATTTTAAATAATTATATTAAAAACTTATTGTAAAAAGATTTCAATGAGAATGTGTCAATTCCCATTCATATGATTTTATAATCAATTTCAAATGTTAAAAAATTTACTTTTTGTTTTACTATTTATGTTTAGCTTTTTAAAAAAATAATAATATTATAAAGAATTTAAATAAATAAATATGATATTACTTTTATATAAAATAATTATGTTATAATTAGTACTATATTTTAATCATTTGCTTTTATTTATAATTTTAAAAAATAAAATAAAAAAAGCACAACAAAATCAATAATTAAAAACAAACCTTTACAATATTTTATAGATAAATAAACAAGACCAACAAATAATGCGTAAATAATTAAACCAATATTTTCTATTTCCAAATTTAAAAATATTTTAGAAGAATCATTATTATGCTAAACTGATCCTCTTCATCCACTCTAACTTTCGGGAATTGTTAAAAATCTTCTGTAAGATCCACATATGTACTCTTAAATAAAAAAATATATTCAAAGTTTTCATACAAATTTTTAAAATTAAAAATTATTGATTTAAAATTTTTAATATGGTTATACACATATTATAAGAAAAATATAATAAAAAATTATGCATATCATATATAAAAAAAATTAATGCATCTCACAAGTTAAAATTTATAAAAAAATAAAATTAATATTACAAATATCGTTAAAAAATAAATTATAATCTTCTAGTATATATAATATTTGAGAATAAAACTCTAAAAAGAAAAATTATATTTTACAATTGAAAATTTAAAATAATATATATTTAAATTATAAAAAAATCTACTTTATTGAAGAGAAATTCACTTCGGGTGAATTGAACACATTATTTTGGCATCCTTCAAACTTTCAATAGTCACAATAATTTTATTTTGAGAAGAGTCATCCATTGACTTTAATAAATTTCTTAACTCAATCCATCTTCTACAACATTCATCGTTAAAGACGTGTGGTAAAATATTATTTTTAATTTTATTTATCAAAATTTAATTCTTATAATTTCACGTAAAAATTAAAACATTTATTATGCACTGATCACGTTGTAATACTATTTAAAAGTCACAGAGACGGTATGAGATAGGTTTTATGGATTCAATTACCGCTCTCGAGCCTTTTCTCCTTGGACATGGCTTCCATAATAGTCATCCCTCTTTGCATGATAATCGTTATACTTGTCAAACAATATTTAATGACCATTTTATTTTGATATAAATTTTAAAATTTTAATTTTATCTTTTAATTAATTTTATTCTTTATTTTCTATCCCATTTTTTTCAACAACAAAACTTATTTGATAATATGAGATTTTCGACTATTTGAGCACCGATCAAATATTAGGGATAAGAAAGAAATTTAAAAAATTCAAAATTAATTCAAAATAGTAATATTTAATTTAATTTAAATCGATTTTTTTATTTATTATGATTAAATTTGAATATTAAATATATATTATATTCGGATTAAATTTTAGATTAAAAAATGAATCAAATTAAAATGTTTTATTTATTTATATATTTTTTAAAATTTTATAAAATAAAATAATTCTTTTATATTTAAATTTATTCAAATATATTTAAAATAATATTAAAATAATATATAAAAATAAAATTTAAAATTTTTAAAAACAATAAACAAAATTAATCAAATTCAATTCAAATTTAATAATATAAAATTTAATTAAAATTTAAATTAAATTCTAAAAATTTATAATTTATACATTAAACTAAATCTAATTCAATCTCATCAAAATCATTATTCACCGTAATATCAACAACCAAAATTGATTGACAATGTTGATCTAGCGTCAACAACTAGAATCGATCACTGGTAAAAACGATTCGGCTTGTTGGATTCAGATTAGGTCACTGAATCACAGATCTAACTCAACGAAGTCCAAATATGATTGTGGACAGTCTTAATTTGGTGTGTTAGTGACATATCTGTTTGCTATAATCCCAAAATCGACATTTCAGCAACTGAAAACCATAGAAATTATATCAAAATCAAATCCAACAATAGGAAACAAAATAAAAAAAAAGTAAAATAAAATAAAATGTTGAAATTATTATTAAAATGTAATTTTTATAAAAAAAATATTTTATAATTAATATAAACGATGTACTTAAAAGTTTTAAAATATATTAGTTAAAGTTTTTTAATAAAAAGGTAAAATAATACTTTGTACTCATTCGTAATATATTCTTTTACATATTTTTAACTAATCAAACATCCCCTTTTAAGAAAAAAAAACTCAAAATATTTTAATACCATCATTCTTATATTATATTCCATAAATCAAACTATAAAATTTGCCAGCCGTAATTGGGCTTTGGTTTCTCAGCCACTAGCCAGGAGAAAAAGTAGTTGAAATTGGGCCTTGTCCTTCTCTTAGCAGGTTTGAGTGTCTTCATCTATTAATAAAGTTGGGCAGCGCTCTTTTATTTAAAAATCATATATTATTAAAACCCTTAAAACCGTGTAATAACAAACGAATGGAAAAATCTAAGCCCAGGTATAACGTAACCGAAAATTAACTCAAACGCAGTCTCCCACTCTCCCTCTTTTCTTCTCTTCATCCTCTCTGTTATTTCCAACGCCATTTGCCTTTTGTTACCTTAAACTCAACGCACTCTCCCTCTTTTCTCTAGATCCTCGCTTCCATTTCAACTCCATTTGCTCTGTTGACCTTCCGCCACTCAAGCCAAGATTCTTCGATCTCAAGAGCCCGCCCGTAGGCTCAACGCCATCTTCCTCAATAGACTGAGGCACTTCCATTTTCAAAGAATTTTCCATTCCTTTTTTTTGTTTTCATTTTTTGTTCATTTTTATGAATTTTTTTTAAACAGTTTCCCAGTTTCACGAGATGGCAGCTGAGGAGGCAAGAGCTATGCAAGGAGAGATAAGCTACTGGAAATTAAGTCAAAAGTTAGAGTTGGTGGGAAGAAAAAGATGTGGTTTAAGGAAGAGCCTTGTGAAAAAACCTCCTCAACCAGGTGAAAAATTCATTTGGGGAACTTTCCTTTTCCGTATATGAATGGTTTTTACATCTGGGGTCATGCGTTTTCGCTTTCGAAACTCGAGTTTGCTGCTGCTTACCATAGACTAAGAGGTGCTAATGTGTTATTGCCTTTTGCTTTTCTTTAGATCTTACGTTTGATTTTGCTGTTCTTCAGCTGTTATGGAAGGCCTGCTCTAGATTTTCTTTTTTTTTTACCTAAATTTTGCTTTCTTGTTAATTTTTTATTGTCATTTTTCTGTATAAGATAAGCTTGATTTTGATGGCTGCGAATCCTATTTTTTTGGTTGATGATTGAAGAAAGTTAAAAAAAAAAAAATTTTTTTTTTGAAAAATACATATCGAAGAAGGATTCTATGCTCTGATGAAAGTAGTTCAATTTTCAAGTTCTTTTTTGAAAGTCAGATTTTCTTTTCAAGTTTTATTTTCTAATCTTAGTTGAGACAAGTTTTTTTTTTTTCTTTGCTGTTATATGAATAAAATATAGTGCATGAAAACAATCCATTTTTAGTTGGGTGAAATTACCTTAAATGGTGAAGATTTAGCTTATTAATTGTATTTTGGTAACTCCTTAAATTTCTCCAATGGTTGGTTGAGTTTAGAGCCCTGTTAGATTTTTAGATGTATTTATTATATCTATTTACCAAACTTTGATGAGTTTATATTTGATGTGCCATCAGTCTATAATTAATTAATTTGGGAAATTACCAGCGTTTATGTATGGGGCTTCTAAAAATGTTTTGGTGATGTGGTTACTGGTGAAACAGAGAATTACTTTTGATTTTATATACGCTATCAGAATTATGATTTTTGAGCCTTTTCTTCCATTGTTTTTAATGTTGCTATCAAAGATATCTTTCATTGAGGTAAAATTATTTGCTGGCATATCTAACATTGTGTAGTGTAGATCACATGGAAAAATGGTGGAGGCAGTAGCGGTCCTTAGCAAAAGTGAAGGTGTTAGTGGAACTGTTTTCTTCTTTCAAGTGGGAGATGGTAAATCACAAGCCTGATAAGACTTCTTGGTCTCTGTATTTCTGTCTTTTATGTCAAAGTTATTTAATCCTTTCTGCCCTTTTTAGGTCCAACTTCTGTGACTGGGAACTTCTGGTCCTAAGCCTTTGCTCCATGGATTCCATGTTCATGCCCTTGGGGACACAACAAATGGTTGCATGTCAACAGGTAAAAGTCTGAAAGTTGGATTTGTTTTTCCTTTTTCTTTGAAGTTGGAAGGAAATGAAAAAAAAAAGAAAAAGGAATGACAGTAGGTTGGCTTTATTGATTTCTTTTGTCTTTGGATGTAATTGTTTTGGAGATTTTTACCTTGTGATTAATCTCTTTGCAGGACCCCACTTTAATCCTGCCGGCAAAGAGCATGGTACCCCAGAAGAAGAGAAGTGCCATACTGGTGATCAAGGAATATCACTGTTGGTGATGATGGTATGAATATTTGCCTTCTGGAAATGACTATAGGCTTTCTAGTTCATTACTAACAGTTTCAGAATATTTATATTAGGTTTTCTTTTCTTTTCTCTTCTTTTTTGTTTCAACTTTTTTCAGTTGTATGTTGTTTGGTGTTTTTGTTTCTTGTATTGTTAACACTGTTAATTTTATTTGTGTGGTCCAGACTGTGATAGTTTCTCTATCATTGACAAACAAGTTTTTGCTCAACTCCTTATTCCTCTGCTTACATTTGATCAACTTAAGGCCATTTCTGAAAGTTATTGTTCCATACTTTGGCAGATTCCTCTCACTAGGCCATACTCCATTTATTGGAAGAGCTGTTGTTGTCCATGCAGATCCTGATGACCTTGGCAAGGGTAATAGTTACAAAATTTTGAGTCTGTTTAAGTTGTTTACTTCTTTTATACTTAGTCTTGCCTATGCTAGGAACACTACTTAGTAAGTGATCGACTTCCTGAATTGGTTCCCCTCCCAACAATCTTATCTTCCTGGCCTCCCAACAATCTTAGCTTCCCGGCTGTGAGAGAAAAATCAAATTAAAATATTAATACCCTTATGGCTCATGCTTTTGTCTATGGAGATTAGCCGAGCTATGAAATGGAATGCTTAATAATATACTCAATAAGTATTTGTAATGCTTGTACTTAAGCTTACTTAAGTATCCACCAAGAACTATGAAATGGATTAATGATATTAGGGCCACTATAAAGTTTGATCATTTATAATTGTTACTTCATTTTAGTTACCAATTTATATATTCAGCAGTATAGGCATTTCTTGTGCATCATATGCAGGGTTTGTTGTAAATATGCTAGTTATGATCTAGGCATTTATGTAGAAATGACAGTTATACTTTTGATTAATAACATAATGTTGATGCCTGTTTTAAATGTCATTGGGCAGGCCAAACCAGAGACTATGGGTAAGGTATGTGATTTAGTAAGGAAACAACTAGCTATAGCAAATGACCAACCAGTCACTGGTGAATCAAATTTGCTGATCTTGTAGCTGATTCTCTTGATATGGTACACTCTGAATGTTAGGTTTTTGTTCCTTTTGCCTTTTCATCTCATTTGGGTAAAACAAGCGTGCATGATCAAGGAGAGCAAGCATTTGTTTGAGTTTGATGAATTTTTTCCTATCTATTTGTTTTAGATGCCTAGGTCTATGTATTTATTCTTGGGATTATCCCTTTTTCACAAACCAACCGTAATTTTCTTTATCAAGATGGGCCATGCCACTCTTCTATCTTAGCTTTCCTGACAACTCTAGGTTTTGCGCAAAAGCAGCATGTCCACTCTACAATGTACTTTAAGGTTGTGCTTCTTCCTTTAAAGGACCAAGGTTGGTGGAGGGAACATTAGTGGAGGGCACAACATGGGGCATTTCTGGGCCAAGCATTTTGGCTAACATAATAAAGTTGTCCTTTTGGTTCTTCCTACAGCTTGAAGCCCTCTCTCCCCTCAACTTTTGAGTTCCCTTGTTGCTTGTTGGCTACTAACATTGTTTTTGTTACTTCTTCGCCAACTCTAAACTCTCTCCCACTTTACCTTGCATTGTTTTAAATTCGGTGGAATTCCTTTTCAGGTTAAGATTGTGATGGGACTTGAGGAAGAATTTGGAATCACTGTCGAAGAGGCCAATGCCCAAAGCATCACAGCGGTTCAGGATGCTGCAGATCTCGTGGAGAAGCTCAGCAGTGAGAAAGGTGCCTAGAAACAATGGCCTAAATCAGAAGTTCATTTGCAGATATCGATGTTACTTAACTGGCCTGCAAACTCTAGAGCATTTGGCAAAATCTTGTTGTGAACTCAAGTCCATTTATTTGTTCAATCTAGGAAAACTCAAAGTAGTTGGGATTTTTAGTTAATTTGTGGATTTAACTTTCCGTTGTGAGTCTACGAAATACTATTTGATTTGATTGTGTGGCTTTTTTAAATTGGTGGTGACTCATAGAACTTTTGTTTCCTTAAGCTGCACATATAGTTATGATGGGTAATGTAGGTTTTAGCTGCGGGGTAGAGTCCCTGACAAAGGTTATATGCCCAAATCAAAAGCTTAAAATGACTTGGGGTTGAATCTTATTAAGATAATCCTGAATGTTTATTTTTTACAACAAAATCATGATAACCAATGTCATTGAGACTTAACTATCATTTTGTATAATTCAAAATCATATGTATAAAAACAAAGTAATTCATTAATCTCAAGGGTTCCAACAAGAGTGGCAGGCAAACAGAACACTGGAATAAATAGCTTAAGTAGAGTATGCAAACAACAAAACAAACACAGGAGTTTAGGTGCAAGACATCAACAAATGTTACAAATTAAACTTACAATCCATAACCATCAAGCATGACTTCGAAATCTGAAGCAAAACAAAGTAAAAAGCTCACACATATTTTAGAATTACAATCCACAACTTGAAATCTAATGCAAACAAACAAGGTAAAAGCTTCCACGGCCTGCAAGCTTTGGCTGATTCATCCATCATGAGATCTGCTGGCTGCTGCATGCAACGGTTAAAAATTGAAATGAGTACTTAACAAAGAGAGCTGATAATTAATTACTAAATAAATAGAACATCAGAAAAAAACAATATATAAATGTTTCATATCCAAATATGTGTTTCATAACAAAATTAAAATGATTAGAATTATATAGGTCCATGATAAAAATTGCTACTCCATAAAAAAAAGTAAATAACAAAGAAAAATTATCTTGGTTGAAAATGTTCTAAAGCTAAAGAAATTTTGTATTCTTAATTTGTGTTCAAATATTACCATTTTTGGCCCTTTTGTTTTATAATTTCACACAATTCTAAATGACAACGGTTGCAACCAAATGCAAGTCTAAAAGAGTGATAGATTATATTTTTTAAATACTCTACTTAAACATTGAGTTTTGTTGGTGTATGTAGAAAGAAAAAAGAAATCTGGAAAAGATTCGAAAGTTTTGGACGAAATGTGTAATATACATGTGTCATCTTACTAACCCCGCTTACAAAGTTTAAAATCTCAGCGGATGGAGTAATTTCTCTAATTATAATAGTTAAAGTAGGTTGTTATGGCACTAAATAAAAGCTCACCTTCGTTATTCTGTGTGGAAGCTAGCTCCAAATTATATACCTGCAGTACTTGAAGCAAAAAATTTTTCCAATTAAAAGTAGTTAGCTTTAGAAGATATTAAAGGCAAAAAGAAGTTTTATGTAACAACCTTAATAACATAGGACACTCTAAATTCTTATTGTCAACGTACAACAAGTTTTTAAAGAAAGAGAAGAAAAGGCCTCTGGTGAAGATTGAAAGAAGCAAAACGAGATAGAGAGATAAGAGCAAATAAAATCTGATAGAGAATTTCAACATTTACTACGTACCTCTAATCATCTATGATTTCAACCTCTTGGACATGTGCAATTTTGTGCCAATCTGCACCCCCATCTCGTCGGCATCTTTCGCTCAAGACCGGACATTCTTCAATTTTTAGTTGTCTAAGTTCAGTGAGGCGATCCATTCCCTCCGGAAGAGATAACAATTTTGGGCAATCACTGATCTCAAGTTTACAAAGTGAAGTGAGATTTTGTAGCCACGCTGGTAGTACCTCAAAGTTGTCACACTGGCGAATATCTATATGCTGCAAAGTGGTTGAAGATCCTTCGAGAAGCAATCGTGGCAAATATGTCAACGCATCTGACCCCCATACTGAGAAAGTTTTAAGGCTCAAGCAAAGGTCTTTGTCTTTTTCCTCTTCCGGTTCCATTTGTAAATTGATTATATTGCAACCAACTATACTAAGGACTTCTAATTTGGTTAGGAATTTCAGGCTTCGTGGCAATGAGACAAGTTTAGAACAATAATTCAGATTAAGTGTTTGAAGTGATGTCAGGCTCTGCATTCCTTCAAACAAACATTCTAAATTGTCACAGTGAGCCAAGCCTAAGTATTGAAGAGAACTCCAACATCCTGGTCTAATTTCTTTCAAATGCTTAGCTCCAATAGTTATTTCTAGATATCTAAGCTCAATCAAGCTTTGCACGCTGTCAGGCAACTGCATCAAAGGAACATTCCACATTGATAACGTTAGCAAGCTCTGTAACTTATAGAAAGAACTAGGAAGTTTCCTTATTTTACGACATCCATCCAAGTTGAGGTATCGTAAGTGCTTCAAGGTACCAATGGAATTTGGTAAGGCTTCCAATGATGAATAATTTAATTTAAGTGCCCGTAGATACTTGAAATTTGAGACACAGAAACTGATAAAGGTGTCATCAATAGTATTTGGTCCCTCTGAAACCTTTAGTGCAATTACCGTTCGAACATTTTTTAATTTCTTGAAAATTTGCGGAACTACTAGCAGCTTCTCCTCACAAAATGATAAATGCCGAATTTTTTCGTCAACATTTTCTGTTTGGTAATTCACTGTTTTACACTCTTTTTGTGACACATCTAATGCAAGATCATGTATCAAATCATGCATTTTAAATTCAAAACCAATGAAGAAATCACGAACCTTCTGAACGAGGCACCTTGACAGTAACTCATTCAAATATCGCCTCCCAACATCCTCCCACTCTTGCTTTTGCTTTGAATACTCAAGCAGTCCATTTGCCATCCAAAATTGGATGACATCATCACTATCATAGCCATGATCCTTTGGGTACAAGGACAAAAAGGCAAAACATCGTTGCAAATGAGATGGCAAATGGTTGTAACTCAACTTCAACACTGGTAAAATATCATTATCACTTTGCTTAAGTCTCCAAATTTCATCATCTCTAACAGAGATCCATTCGGATTCATCGGTTTTTGAAAAAAGCAAGCTCCCCAATGTCCTCACTGCCAATGGAACCCCTTTGCATTTCTTTACAATTTCTTCTCCTATTCTCATGAGATTTGGATGCTGTCCCTCATCACCATCATTAAATGCCCATTTTGCAAACAAAGTCAAACATTCTTCATGAGGGAGACCATTCAATTCATAAGGGTGAACTGAACTCATTATTGAGGCAACCTTCAAACTCCGAGTAGTCACAATGATTTTACTTTGAGCAAAGTCACCCATTGACTTCAATAAATCTCTTAACTCAATCCATCTCCCACGATCTTCATTCCACACGTCATCTAGAACGAGCAAAAACTTCTTATCAGTCAAAAGACTTCGCAAACAAGTTTGCAACACCTCAACTGTTGAATCATCACATTTTTCTCGTTTGGTGATGGAGTGAATAATCAGCTTGAGCAATCTAGCAAGGGTAAATTCCTCAGAAACACAGACCCATATTTTCAATGGGAAAAGTCTAGTAACCCGATCGTCATTGTATACGAGTTGAGCGAGTGTGGTTTTCCCTAGACCCCCAATTCCAACAATGGGAATGACAGGGATGTCTCCAGCCTTACTTGGTTCCATCAAACGGTTGACGATTTTCTGTTTATCCACATCTCTACCAATGACATCAGAAGAATTCACAAAAGAGTGAGTCTCCCTGTGAATAACATGTCGGTTATCGCCACCCTGTCCTAGATTAAAGCTCTTCCACCCAGTGTCAAGTTCGTCTAACCTCTGATGGATCTCTCTGATTTTATGATCCACTTTTAAAGAGAATGAAAGTGGGAAAGAGCATGAAGCAAAAAATCGTACCTTTGTGCTGATGCCTGGATGATTTACGACCTGTTTCCGTAGAGCTTCACAGTGGAATTCATCAAGCACATCTTCAGCATCATAAAAGATGTCTCTGAGCTTCCACAAACAACGGCTCAACTTTTTATTCTGGTGCTGCTGCCTCTCAGCATCCAAAAGCACATCTTTAATGCGGCTCATGGTGTCCTCGAGCTTTTTCAAATCGCTTTTGACATTAAACGCCAAACGAAGTTCTTCTACAGCGAGATGGGCTATTTTCTCCAGAACTCTTTCTGCAATATTGAAGAGAAATGATTCTGCCATAATTGAACTCTAGGAGCAGGGAAACGAAAAAGAAAGGCAATGAAGCACTCAAAAATTAATTTGTTTTAAGCAATATATCGAAGTTGCCTTGGAAAAAGATAGATGAGATGCTTCTGGGGAGTGAAAAACCAGAAACTGGACAAGGAGAAAAGAAAAAGAAAGAAAGCAGTGTAGGTGGAGGCAAGACAGAAAAATCGGACAAAGAAAAATAGATAGATAAAGAATAAGAATAAAGTATTAAGAAAACAGAAAAGATGAGAATAAACTGAGGGGCATATGTAGAAAAAAAAAAAGGGGATCGAGATTAATGTAAGAGGGTAAAGGAATAACGTTAAAATATAAAAAAAAAGTGGAGGTGAAACGAGATTAATGTAAGAGGGTAAAGGAATAACGTTAAAATATAAAAAAAGAATGAATCACATTGACATTAACGTAAGAAATTTTTTTATTAAAGTAATTTAAATAAATTAATATGTTGTTGAAATAAAGCTGACGTAAAGCTTCATGTGACATTGACACGGTCGTCTTGATACTGGAGCTTATGGGAATAAAGTATTTAAAAAAGTAGAACAAATTGAGGGGCATAAGTAGAAAAATAAAGGTTAGGGTGACTTGAGATTAGTGCGAAAGGATAAAATAATAAGGTTAAAATGTTAAAAGAGAATGATAATAAAGTATTAAAAAATAAAAAGAATAAGAATAAAATGAGGCGCGTAGAAAAAAAATTAAGGTGAATCCAGATCAGTGCAATAGGGTAAAAGAATAAATTTAAAATATGAAAAAAAAAAGTATTCAAAACAATTTAATAAAGCTTTTATATTATTTTTAAATAATTTTTCATTTTTTATTAGTTAAGTTTTTATAATTAAATTAATTATATATTAACATATTTTAAGACATGTAGATAATTATGTGATAAAAATATGCACAACCAAAAATGTAAAAATATAAAAAAATTTCATTAAAAAAAGTGGTTTGACAAAATTTTTTTAATTGGTATCATAATTAAAAAATATTAAAAAAATAATACTAATATTTAAAATTAATAAAAAATTTACTTTTATGATCTTAATATTTATTGAATGTTAGTTCAAAATTGCAAATGATTGTCATATATACATGTAAATAAAATATATGTACATTTAGTCAACTAACATGTACATTAGAGGTCGTAAAAGTATTTTCATTTTTTTGTTAATTTTGCATATGGACATCTTTTCATTCATTATTTTTTATTATTGTATCAAATAATAAATATTTTCAATTTATGTATAGTTTTAATAAAAATAACAAATTATTATTATTTATTAATAAAAAGTAATGTCTACAGATAAAATTAAAAAATGAAAATATTTACATTTATATAAAAATGAAAATATCTATATTTATATAAAAATTAATAAAGAGCAAATTAAAATAATTTTTTTAATTTTCATATAAATATATATAAATATTTCCTTTTTATTAATTATACATACATTAATTCCTTTTCACTAATTATTTTTATTACAGTATCCAATTAATTAATCATTTTTTAATTTTTATATTTAGATAAATATTTTTCTCTTTTATTTATTTAATATATAACCATGTTCTTTTTATTTAATAAATAATAAGGTTAAACTTAAATTAGATTTATTTTTTACTAATTATTTTTCGATTATTGATGTTCAAATAATTAATTATTTTTATTTAATTTTATATAAATCTAATCATTTTCCCTTTTTTAATTTAAAAGTATTATATTATATTTTTTGAATAATTATTTTGTTATTTCATGGTGTCAGTTAAATAAAAAATTTTATTTTAGGCTATGAGTTTTTTATATTTTTATTTTAACACACATTTTACATTTATTTCTCGCATTCATTCTTTATTATTAAAATATATATATCATGTCATAATTTAAGATTAAAAGTGCTTAAATAGTGAAAAATAAAAATTAAGAATTTTTTTATATGCAATAATAATATAAGAGTTTAGTTACATTGTTTTGAATATTTTAAGGAATTTTTATATTTTAGCCAAAGTATAAGTAGATAACGGGAAAAAAATTAGATCAGAAAAAGAAAAATAAGCGAAATGAATTGCAATAGCAGTTAGATGAAATCAAAATTTGAATATTGGAAGAACAAAATAAAGAAAAAGGAAGTTCAGTTTGGAACAGGAAGTCATCTTTTTTATTATTATTATTATTATTATTTTTGGTCTTTTTCTCTTTGTCTTTTGCGTTTATCTTGTGCGAGTATCAGTCGCTTCTATTCTCCCAAATTTTCACGTCCACAAAAATCTGAGGGCAAGTTTGTAAAGACATTATTCCTCGGCTCTTGATTTATTAGTGGAGGGATTAACTTTCTTCTTTTTTTTTTTAACATATAATAGCTTATTTCAAATAATCAAACAAATTCTTCAAGTTGTAATAGTAAATTATCAAATTTAAATTTCAAAATTTTCAAAAATTTGGACTGTTTATTAAATTTATCAAGTTTGATATTGATTTGATTTCGAATTACATTTTAAATATGCATTAGGTATGAAGATATAAATAATAGAGTTTTTTATTAAATAATTTTAAATAAAATTTAAATTATAACAGATTGAACAAAATTTTAAAATTCAATCACTTTTATCATTCCTATTTATAAATTTATAATTGAAATGGTACTATCTACAATAATTACACATCTACAATTGTAATAACCTTTTTCTGAGCAAAAGATGCCTGATTCAACCTCTTGTTTTATAACTATTGTCTTTTCTTTTTTTAATAAAGTAAGCTAGTCTTTTCACGTTTTAGAAAAAAAATTTACTTTTTTTAATTATTTTGAAATTTAAATTAAAATCTCTAATGGAGATATAATGATCAAAAAGAAAATTATAAATTTAATTTAGTTAATTTATATAATTTTTTAAGATATAATTTTTAATACATTTAAAAATTAAATTTTAATATTTATAAATTTTTTATTTAAAATTGTAACTTCTTTCATAAAAAATAAAAAAAAAAATTTATGAGGGACATGTTCTATCTATAATCTATCCATGTATGTTGAATGTTTATTGGCTTAAAATTCATTTGGATAAATAATAATTTTAATTTTAGTAAGATTAAAAGTAATGATTAAGGAAAATTTTATTATTATAATAATAAAATTAAAATTAATGATTAAATATGTATTTTAATGTAAAAATAGTGATGACGATAAAATGAATTATAATAAAAAATAATTATTAAAAATGTTAACTAAAAATTATATATAAATAAAAATTTAAATTATTTAATATTTATAAATTTAATAAGTAATTAAAATTTTTTAAAAATAAAATTTAGTTATTAATTAATTTATTATGTAATAAATTTTATTTTTATATTAAATTAACAAATTTGTTTAATAGTTTTTAAATAAAATAATCAAAATAAAAAAATTTAAAAGTTTTGAACTTAAAAGGAGAAAAATGGAAAAAGCAATAAATAAGCTGCAGGCACTGCAAACCGAAGCCTCTCTCTCCAGTAAAAAATTCATACACATCACATCTGACTACAATTCTATTTAGATTTAGAACTTAAAAAGCCGCTGTGGGCACTTCCGTTCATTATAAACAGACTCAAACTAATAATTCGATGATTCCAAACAACTCTTATTGAAATTCACGTAAACTTTTGTTGACATAACAGCCAATAAGACGGGAGAAAAAACAAAACAATTTGTATCTTACTTCTACCAACTTATTGGGATGAGAAAATTATTGGTACTCTAACATGTGTTGTGTGTTTTACGACAAGATATTTGCAAACTTATCTGATTTTCTTTTCCACATTAAAACATGGCAATGACTTTGTTAGACTGGCACGGTCAATATTAATCAAATTATTTACCTAGTTAGTTTTTTTTATTTAAATGTATTTAGATATATAAATTAATATTATCTAATTACTTATATGTTTAATATATATGTAAACTATAAATAATGTAATTAAAATATCAAAACATAATAAAATTTTAAAACATATAACAATATTTAAGAAAAAAATAAAATAACCAAAAGATTTATATACAAATAATATTATCGAGTATATCGATAAAATATTAAATTAAAAATTAAAAATTTTATTATTTTAATTTTTTTAATTTGTGCCATTTTCATCTAATGCAATCATTTTTGTGCACTTGTAAATTTATATAATTTTAAGATAATTTTTATTTATTTAAAAAATAATGATTTTGGATATTAAAATTCTTATATTTGATTTGGGGTATCTATTCATAGAGATAATTTTAGATTTTTAATTACATTCAAAGTTTCAGAATTAAAAACCAATGACTTCTTATGATATTTTAAGATTCAAAAAAAAAAAAACTTTTATCTCACATTTGACTTAAATAAAAAATTACTTTTGTCTATTTTATTCTTTTGAAAATCAACATATGGTAATGAAATTAAAAATTTTTTTACATACAATTAAATTGAAAACAAATATCACAAATATTACGTTTATTGGAATATTTAAGATGCTATTTGAATTTTTTTTAATATCAAATACAACATTTATATGAAACCAAATACAATAATAGTGATTATTTTTGTCTAATTTTTTCATTCAAACATTATGTTTAATGGTTTTAAAACATAATAATTGTAATTATTTATTGTATTTTTTGAACAAATACGAAGTATTTAACAATTGGTTAATTTTTTTACCTATTTTCTAATTAATATTGTATTTTGTAGGTTGAAAAGTAATATTTATTATAATTTATTACATTTTTTAAAATAAAAATATAGTATTTGATAACTTATAAATTTAAAAAAATTTTCTTATATAATAATTACATTTTATAGATTTAAAAATACAATATTTATTATCATTTATTACATTTCTGCTTAACGGAAAGCAATATTTGAAAAATGAGAGCATAGAATTAAAAGTAAGAAATCCAATTGATATTTGCAAACTTATCTGATTTTTTTTTCCACATTAAAAATATGGCAATGACTTTATTAGATTAGATCGGTCAATATCAATTAAATTATTTTTTTATTTATATTTTATTCGAGCAACATGCCAATTAATTTTATTTATTTAAATATATTTAAATATATAAAATTAATATTATTTAATCGCTTATAAGTTTAATATATAAATTACAAATAATATAATTAAAATATAATAATATAATAATTTTTAATTTTTAATTAAAAATAAAAAATTCCAAACATATAATAATATTTAAGGAAAAATAAAATATCTAAAAGATTTATATATAAATAGAATTATTGAATTCATTAAAAAATTTAAATTAGAAATTAAAGGTTTCATCATTTGAATTTATTTTTTGTTGAAGTATCATTTTTATCTAGCGCAATTATTTGTATACATTTGTAAATTTATATAATTTTAAAATAAAATTTATTTATTTGAAAAAAAAATTAAAAATTTAAATAATATTCGTGACAACTTATTCATAATATATTTTTTACATGAGTTTTAGTGCATCTATAGGATTTGCTAACTTAATTTTTATACTTATTTAAAACTTTGCATTTGATATAAATTTGAGTTATTATAAAAATTGAAATAAAATAATTTTAAATTTTAAGTAATAGAATTAAATTTTAAATAATTATATTAAAAATATGTTGTAAAAATATTTTAATAAAAATGTGTCCTTTCCCATTCATATAATTTTATAATCAATTTCAAAGGTAAAAATATTTACTTCTTATGTTTCACTTTTAGAAAAAAATAATACTATTATAAAAAATTTTAATAAATAAATATGATATCATTTTTATATAAAATAATTATGTTATAATTAGTACCACATTTTAGTCATTTGCTTTTATTTATAATTTTAAAAAAAAAAAAAAAAACGCAACAAAATCAATAATTAAAAACAAGCCTTTACAAATATTTTATGGATAAATAAACAAGACCAACAAAAAATGTCTAAATAATTAAATCAATATTTTCTATTTCCAATTTTGAAAATACTTTAGAAGAATCATTATTATGTTGAACTGATCTTCTTCATCCACTCTAAGATCCGTGAATTGTTAAAAAAAAATTTATAAGATCCATATATACACTCTTAAATAAAAAAACATATTCAAAGTTTTCATAAAAATTTTAAAAATAAAAAATGATTGATTTTAAATTTTTAATATGGATATACACAGATTATAAAAAAAATATAATAAAAAAATGCATATCACATATTAAAAATTATAAAAATATAATAAAAAATTTAATGCATCTCACAAGTTAAAATTTATAAAAAAATAAAATTAATATTACAAATATCGTTAAAAAATAAATTATAATCTTCTAATATATATAATATTTGAGAAGAAAACTCTAAAAATAAAAATTAAATTTTAAATTTTAAAATAACATATATTTTAATTATTAAGAAATCTACTTCATTGAAGAGAAATTCATTTCGGATGAATTGAACTCATTATTTTGGCAGCCTTCAAACTTTCAATGGTCGCAATGATTTTAATTTTGAGAAGAGCCACCCATTGACTTTAACAAATTTCTTAACTCAATCCATCTTCTACAATCTACATCGTTAAAGGCGTGTGGTAAAATATTATTTTTAATTTTATTGATCAGAATTTAATTCTAATAATTTCACATAAAAATTAAAACATTTATTATGCACTGATCACCTTGTAGTACTATTTAAAAGTCACAGAGACGGTACGAAACAGGTTTTATGGATTCAATTGCTGCTCTCGACCCTTTTGTCCTTGGACTTGGCTTCCATGATGATCATCCCCCTTCCATGATAATCGTTATACTTGTCAAACAATATTTAATGACCATTTTATTTTGATATAAATTTTAGAATTTTAAATTTATCTTTTAATTATTTTTATTCTTTATTTTCTCTCCCATATTTTTCAACAACAAAACTTATTTGATAATATGAGATTTTCGACTATTTCAGCAACTGAAAACCATAGAAATTATATCAAAATCAAATTCAACAATAGGAAACAAAATTAAAAAAAAGTAAAATAAAATAAAATGTTGAAATTATTATTAAAATGTAATTTTTATAAAAAAAATATTTTCTAATTAATATAAACGATGTACTTAAAAGTTTTAAAATATATTAGTTAAAGTTTTTTAATAAAAAGGTAAAATAATACTTTGCACTCATTCCTAATATATTCTTTTACATATTTTTAACTAATCAAACATCTCTTTTTAAGAAAAAAAAAACTCATAAAATACTTTAATACCATCATTCTTATATTATATTCCATAAATCAAACTATAAAATTTGCCAGCCGTAATTGGGCTTTGGTTTCTCAGCCACTAGCCAGGAGAAAAAAGTCGTTGAAATTGGGCCTTGTCCTTCTCTTAGCAGTTTGAGTTTCTTTATTTATTAATTTAAAATCAATAATTATTAAAAACCTAAAAAACCTGTAAAAACAAACAAAATGAAAAATCTAGCCCAGTAAACTGTAACCGAAAATGGCACTCAACGCAGTCTCCCTCTTTTCTCTTTATCCTCTCTCATTTCAACCCATTTGCTTTGTTAACTTAAACTCAACGCAGTCTGCCTCCCTCCTCTATATCCTCTCTCATTTCAACTCATTTACTCTGTTACCGCCGCCACTCAGCCAAGATTCTTCGATCTCGAGAGCCCGCCCGTAGGATCAACGCCATCTTCCTCAATAGACTGAGGCACTTACATTTTCAAAGATTTTTCCATTCCTTTTTTTTCATTTTCTTTTTGTTTCACTTTTTATGAATTGTTTTTTTTTTTTTTAAACAGTTTCCATCAATTTCATGAGATGGCAGATGAGGGAGGCAAGAGCTATGCAAGGAGAGATAAGCTACTGGAAATCGAGTCAAAGGTTAGAGTTTTGTGGGAAGAAAAATATGTGTTTAAGGCTGAGCCTTGTGAAAAACCTCCTCAACCAGGTGAAAAATTCTTTGGGAACTTTCCTTTCCCGTATATGAATGGTTTTTTACATCTGGATCATGCGTTTTCGCTTTCGAAACTCGAGTTTGCTGCTGCTTACCATAGACTAAGAGGTGCTAATGTGTTATTGCCTTTTGCTTTTCTCTAGATCTTACGTTTGATTTTGTTGTTCTTCAGCTGTTATGGAAGGTCTGCTCTAGATATATATATATATATTACCTAGATTTTGCTTTCTTCTTAATTTTTTATTATCATTTTTCTGTCTAAGATAAGCTTGATTTTGATGGCTGTGAATCCTATTTTTTTTGGTTGATGATTGAAGAAAGTTAAAAAAAAAGTTTTTTTTTTTTTTGAAAAATACATATCGAAGAAGGATTCTATGCTGAAGAAAGTAGTTCAATTTTCAAGTTCTTTTTTGAAAGTCAGATTTTCTTTTCAAGTTTTATTTTCTAATCTTAGTTGAGAGAAGTTTTTTTTTTTTTCTTTGCTGTTATATGAATAAAATATAGTGCATGAAAACAATCCATTTTTAGTTGGGTGAAATTACCTTAAATGGTGAAGATTTATCTTATTAATTGTATTTTGGTAACTCCTTAAATTTCTCCAATGTTGGTTGAGTTTAGAGCCCTGTTAGATTTTTAGATGTATTTATTATATCTATTTACCAAACTTTGATGAGTTTATATTTGATGTGCCGTCAGTCTATAATTAATTAATTTGGGAAATTACCAGCATTTATGTATGGGGCTTCTAAAAATGTTTTGGTGATGTGGTTACCGGTGAAACAGAGAATTACTTTTGATTTTATATACGCTATCAGAATTATGATTTTTGGGCCTTTTCTTCCATTGTTTTTAATGTTGCTATCAAAGATATCTTTCATTGAGGTAAAATTATTTGCTGGCATATCTAACATTGTGTAGTGTAGATCACATGGAAAAATGGTGGAGGCAGTAGCGGTCCTTAGCAAAAGTGAAGGTGTTAGTGGAACTGTTTTCTTCTTTCAAGTGGGAGATGGTAAATCACAAGCCTGATAAGACTTCTTGGTCTCTGTATTTCTGTCTTTTATGTCAAAGTTATTTAATCCTTTCTGCCCTTTTTAGGTCCAACTTCTGTGACTGGGAACTTCTGGTCCTAAGCCTTTGCTCCATGGACTCCATGTTCATGCCCTTGGGGACACAACAAATGGTTGCATGTCAACAGGTAAAAGTCTGAAAGTTGGATTTGTTTTTCCTTTTTCTTTGAAGTTGGAAGGAAATGAAAAAAAAAAAAAAAGGAATGACAGTAGGTTGGCTTTATTGATTTCTTTTGTCTTTGGATGTAATTGTTTTGGAGATTTTTACCTTGTGATTAATCTCTTTGCAGGACCCCACTTTAATCCTGCCGGCAAAGAGCATGGTACCCCAGAAGAAGAGAAGTGCCATACTGGTGATCAAGGAATATCACTGTTGGTGATGATGGTATGAATATTTGCCTTCTGTAAATGACTATAGGCTTTCTAGTTCATTACTAACAGTTTCAGAATATTTATATTAGGTTTTCTTTTCTTTTCTCTTCTTTTTTGTTTCAACTTTTTTCAGTTGTACGTTGTATGTTGTTTCTTGTATTGTTAACACTGTTAATTTTATTTGTGTGGTCCAGACTGTGATAGTTTCTCTATCATTGACAAACAAGTTTTTGCTCAACTCCTTATTCCTCTGCTTACATTTGATCAACTTAAGGCCATTTCTGAAAGTTATTGTTCCATACTTTGGCAGATTCCTCTCACTAGGCCATACTCCATTTATTGGAAGAGCTGTTGTTGTCCATGCAGATCCTGATGACCTTGGCAAGGGTAATAGTGACAAAATTTTGAGTCTGTTTAAGTTGTTTACTTCTTTTATACTTAGTCTTGCCTATGCTAGGAACACTACTTAGTAAGTGATTGACTTCCTGAATTGGTTCCCCTCCCAACAATCTTATCTTCCTGGCCTCCCAACAATCTTAGCTTCCCGGCTGTGAGAGAAAAATCAAATTAAAATATTAATACCCTTATGGCTCATGCTTTTGTCTATGGAGATTAGCCGAGCTATGAAATGGAATGCTTAATAATATACTCAATAAGTATTTGTAATGCTTGTACTTAAGCTTACTTAAGTATCCACCAAGAACTATGAAATAGATTAATGATATTAGGGCCACTATAAAGTTTGATCATTTATAATTGTTACTTCATTTTAGTTACCAATTTATATATTCAGCAGTATAGGCATTTCTTGTGCATCATATGCAGGGTTTGTTGTAAATATGCTAGTTATGATCTAGGCATTTATGTAGACATCACAGTTATACTTTTGATTAATAACATAATGTTGATGGCTGTTTTAAATGTCATTGGGCAGGCCAAACCAGAGACTATGGGTAAGGAATGTGATTTAGTAAGGAAACAACTAGCTATAGCAAATGACCAACCAGTCACTGGTGAATCAAATTTGCTGATCTTGTAGCTGATTCTCTTGATATGGTACACTCTGAATGTTAGGTTTTTGTTCCTTTTGCCTTTTCATCTCATTTGGGTAAAACAAGCGTGCATTATCAAGGAGAGCAAGCATTTGTTTGAGTTTGATGAATTTTTTCCTATCTATTTGTTTTAGATGCCTTGGTCTTATGTATTTATTCTTGGGATTATCCCTTTTTCACAAACCAACCGTAATTTTCTTTATCAAGATGGGCCATGCCACTCTTCTATCTTAGCTTTCCTGACATCTCTAGGTTTTGCGCAAAAGCAGCATGTCCACTCTACAATGTACTTTAAGGTTGTGCTTCTTCCTTTAAAGGACCAAGGTTGGTGGAGGGAACATTAGTGGAGGGCACAACATGGGGCATTTCTGGGCCAAGCATTTTGGCTAACATAATAAAGTTGTCCTTTTGGTTCTTCCTACAGCTTGAAGCCCTCTCTCCCCTCACCTTTTGAGTTCCCTTGGTGCTTGTTGGCTACTAACATTGTTTTTGTTACTTCTTCGCCAACTCTAAACTCTCTCCCACTTTACCTTGCATTGTTTTAAATTCGGTGGAATTCCTTTTCAGGTTAAGATTGTGATGGGACTTGAGGAAGAATTTGGAATCACTGTGGAAGAGGCCAATGCCCAAAGCATCACAGCGGTTCAGGATGCTGCAGATCTCGTGGAGAAGCTCAGCAGTGAGAAAGGTGCCTAGAAACAATGGCCTAAATCAGAAGTTCATTTGCAGATATCGATGTTACTTAACTGGCCTGCAACTCTAGAGCATTTGGCAAAATCTTGTTGTGAACTCAAGTCCATTTATTTGTTTCAATCTAGGAAAACTCAAAGTAGTTGGGATTTTTAGTTAATTTGTGGATTTAACTTTCCGTTGTGAGTCTACGAAATACTATTTGATTTGATTGTGTGGCTTTTTTAAATTGGTGGTGACTCATAGAACTTTTGTTTCCTTAAGCTGCAACATATAGTTATGATGGGTAATGTAGGTTTTAGCTGCGGGGTAGAGTCCCTGACAAAGGTTATATGCCCAAATCAAAAGCTTAAAATGACTTGGGGTTGAATCTTATTAAGATAATCCTGAATGTTTATTAAGGTTTTACAACAAAATCATGATAACCAATGTCATTGAGACTTAACTATCATTTTGTATAATTCAAAATCATATGTATAAAAACAAAATAAGTCATTAATCTCAAGGGTTCCAACAAGAGTGGCAGGCAAACAGAACACTGGAATAAATAGCTTAAGTAGAGTATGCAAACAACAAAACAAACACAGGAGTTTAGGTGCAAGACATCAACAAATGTTACAAATTAAACTTACAATCCATAACCATCAAGCATGACTTCGAAATCTGAAGCAAAACAAAGTAAAAAGCTCACACATATTTTAGAATTACAATCCACAACTTGAAATCTAATGCAAACAAACAAGGTAAAAGCTTCCACGGCCTGCAAGCTTTGGCTGATTCATCCATCATGAGATCTGCTGGCTGCTGCATGCAACGGTTAAAAATTGAAATGAGTACTTAACAAAGAGAGCTGATAATTAATTACTAAATAAATAGAACATCAGAAAAAACAATATATAAATGTTTCATATCCAAATATGTGTTTCATAACAAAATTAAAATGATTAGAATTATATAGGTCCATGATAAAAATTTCTACTCCATAAAAAAAGTAAATAACAAAGAAAAATTATCTTGGTTGAAAATGTTCTAAAGCTAAAGAAATTTTGTATTCTTAATTTGTGTTCAAATATTACCATTTTTGGCCCTTTTGTTTTATAATTTCACACAATTTCTAAATGACAACGGTTGCAACCAAATGCAAGTCTAAAAGAGTGACAGATTATATTTTTTAAATACTCTACTTAAACATTGAGTTTTGTTGGTGTATGTAGAAAGAAAAAAGAAATCTGGAAAAGATTCAAAAGTTTTCAACGAAATGTGTAATATACATGTGTCATCTTACTAACCCCGCTTACAAAGTTTAAAATCTCAGCGGATGGAATAATTTCTCTAATTATAATAGTTAAAGTAGGTTGTTATGGCACTAAATAAAAGCTCACCTTCGTTATTCTGTGTGAAAGCTAGCTCCAAATTATATACGTGCGGTACTTGAAGCAAAAAAATTTTCCAATTAAAAGTAGTTAGCTTTAGAAGAGATTAAAGGCAAAAAGAAGTTTTATGTAACAACCTTAATAACACAGGACACTCTAAATTCTTATTGTCAACGTACAACAAGTTTTTTAAGAAAGAGAAGAAAAGGCCTCTGGTGAAGATTGAAAGAAGCAAAACGAGATAGAGAGATAAGAGCAAATAAAATCTGATAGAGAATTTCAACATTTACTACGTACCTCTAATAATATATGATATTAACCTCTTGGACATGTGCAATTTTGTGCCAATCTGCACCCCCATCTCGTCGGCATCTTTCGGTCAAGACCGGACATCCTTCAATTTTTAGTTGTCTAAGTTCAGTGAGGCGATCCATTCCCTCCGGAAGAGATAACAAATTTGGGCAACAACTGATCTCAAGTTTATGAAGTGATGTGAGATTTTGTAGCCACGCTGGTAGTACCTCAAGCTCGTCACAGAAGCCAATTTCTATTTGCTGCAAAGTGGTAGAAGATCCTTCGAGAAGCAATCGTGGCAAATATGTCATTGCATCTAACGAGAATACTCTGAAAATTTTAAGGCTCAAGTGAAGGTCTTTGTCTTCTTCCTCTTCCGGTTCCATTTGTAAATTGATTTCACCACAATCAATAACGTAAAGTTCTTCTAATTTGGTTAGGAATTTCAGGCTTCGTGGCAATGAGACAAGTTTAGGACAATAATGCAGATAAAGTGTTTGAAGTGATGTCAGGCACTGCATTCCTTCAAACAAACCTTCTAAATTTTCGCAGTTAGCCAAGCTTAAGTATTGAAGAGAACTCCAACATCCTGGTCTAATTTCTTTCAAATGCTTAGCTTCAATAGTTATTTCTAGATATCTAAGCTCAATCAAGCTTTGCACGCTGTCAGGCAACTGCATCAAAGGAACATTCCACATTTTTAACGTTAGCAAGCTCTGTAACTTATAGAAAGAACTAGGAAGTTTCCTTATTTTATGACATCGATCCAAGTTGAGGTATCGTAAGTGCTTCAAGGTACCAATGGAATCTGGTAAGGCTTCCAATGATGAATCACTTAATTTAAGTGCCCGTAGGTACTTGAAATTTGAGACACAGAAACTGATAAAAGTGTCATCAATAGTATTTGGTCCCTCTGAATGCTGTAGTGCAATTACCGTTCGAACATTTTTTAATTTCTTCAAAATTTGCGGAACTTTTAGCAGCTTCTCCTCACAAAATGATAAATGTCGAATTTTTTCGTCAACATTTTCTGTTGGTATTTCACTGTTTTACACTCTTTTGTGACACATCTAATGGCAAGATCATGTATCAAATCATGCATTTTAAATTCAATAAACCAATGGTGAAATCCAACTAACCTTCTGGAATGAGGCACCTTGACAGTAACTCATTCAAATATCGCCT
>NW_019168481.1:2862210-2921231 GCF_002303985.1 Durio zibethinus
CAAATGTGAAAGCCTACCTTGCTTATTGAAAAAGGAAAAGAAAATTGGGATATAGGACGTGGAGTTTGGATGTAGACATTTGTGGCTAAGCAAAAAAGTTAGTACTATTTAGGTGACACGTATAATGATTTGAGTAATTGTTGTAGTCAGTACAATTATTTGAATTTGCAGTTGGGTGTGTATTTATTATAGACAATATAATTATTTGAATGCGCAGTTGGGTGTGAAATTATTATGGATTATTTGAATATGCAGTTGGGTGTGTATTTATGATAGACAGTTTGCAGTTGGGTGTGTATTTATTATAAGACAATATAATTATTTGAATATGCAGTTGGGTGTGAAATTATTGTAGACAGTACAATTATTTGAATATGCAGTTGGGTGTGTTATTATTATAGACAGTACAATTATTTGAATAGACAGTTGGGTGTGTAATTGTCATAAACACTACAATTATTTGGATATGCAGATGGGTGTGTAATTATTATAGACAGTACAATTATTTTATTATATAATTTATCAAATAAAGATGATCGACAATTGAAGCATTTTAAATAGTAAAAATACAATATTCGAATGATTAATTATAAGAAAAAATTAATTATCAATTATTGTATTAATGTCATATAATAATTAATTATACATATGTTTTTATAAAATTACAAAAAATAATTACTAAATTTAACTTAAAAAACACAATATTTAATTAATTTTTTAAAAAAATAATATACAGTTACTTCTTTTATCTTAAAAAAATATAATTTTTATAATTTAAAATAAATGATAATGAGTACAATTATTGTGGCAGATGGGTCCACTTTTTTGTCTTTTCCTTTACTTGTCACCGTATCTTTCAACAGAGCAAAACTTTATTACTTGATTATTTGTCACCTGGGTTGTTGTAATAGTCTTTTCGATCAAGCACCCCGGTGCCTTTAATCTTGTTTATCAATTGGATTTCTTTACTTTTTATTCTATGCTCTCATTTTTCAAATATTGCTTTTCGTTTAGCAGAAATGCAGTAAATAATAATAAATATTGTATTTTAAAATCTATAAATGCAATTATTATATGAAAAAAAATTTAATTCATAAATTATCAAATACTATATTTTTATTTTAAAAAATGTAATAAATTATAATAAATATTACTTTTCAACCTACAAAATACAATATTTAAGTAGAAAAATAGGTAAAAAAATTAATCAGTTGTTAAGTACTTCATATTTGTTCAAAGAAAGGCAATAAATAATTACAATTACTATGTTTTAAAACCTATGAACATAATGTTGAAATGAAAATTTTTTTTAAAAATTTAGACAAAATAATAATTATTATTGGGTTTGGTTTCATATAAACATTGTATTTGACATTAAAAAAAGCTCAAATACTATGTTAAATATTCCAACAAATGTAGTATTTGTGATATTTGTTTTCACTTGTATGTAAAAAATTTCAAATTTCATTATCATATGTTGATTTTTAAAATGGTAAAATAAACATAAATAATTTTTTATTCAAGTTAAATGTGAAATAAAAGTAATTTTTTTCTTGAAATTTTCAAAAATCATAACAAGAAGTTGGTTTATGATTCCGAAACTTTAGATATAATTAAAATTTTAAAATTATTCTTATGAATCAAATACCCCAAATCAAATGTAAGAATTTGAATACACAAAATAATTATTTTTTAAATAAATAAAATTTCCCTTCAAATTATATAAATTTACAAGTGTACAAAAATAATTGAATTAGATGAAAATGGCACAAATGAAAAAAAGTTACTTTGAAATAATAAAATTTTTAGTTTTCAATTTAATATTTTGTTGGTATATTCGATAATATTTTTTATATATAAATTTTTTGGTTATTTTATTTTTTCTCAAATATTATTATATGCTTTAAATTTTTAATTAAAATTAAGTTTTTATTATGTGTTAATATCTTAATTATATTATTTATAGTTTACATATATATTAAACATATAAGTAATTAGATAATATTAATTTATATATCTAAATACATTTAAATAAATAAAAAATAATTTATATATTAAACAAATAAAAAAACTAACTAGGTAAATAATTTGATTGATATTGACCATCCAGGTCTAACCAAGTCATAGCCATATTTTAATGTGGAAAAGAAAATCAGATAAGTTTGCAAATATCTTGTTGTAAAATACACAGCACATGTTAGAGTATCAATAATTTTGTCATCCCAATAAGTCAATAGAAGTAAGATACAAATTGTTTTGTCTTTTCTCTAATCTTATTGGCTGTTATGTCAACAAATGAATTTCAGTAAGAGTCGTTTGGAATCATCGCAGTATTAGTGTGAGTCTGTTTATAATGAGAAGATGTGCCGACAGCGGCTTTTAAATCTAAATAGAATTGTAGTGAGATGTGATGTGTATGAATTTTTTACTGGAGAGAGAGGCTTCGGTTTACAGTTACGGCGGTTTATTTGTTCCTTTTTCCATTTTTCTCCTTTTAAGTTCAAAACTTTTAAATTTTCTTTTTTTTTTTCGTTTTGATTATTTTATTTAAAATTTTAAAAATAAATTGTTAATTTAATATAAAATAAAATTTATTACATAATAAATTAATTAATAGATAAATTTTATTTAAAAATTTTTAATTACTTATTAATTTTATAAATATTAAATAATTTAAAACATTTATTTTTATATAAGTTTTAGTTAATATTTTTAATAATTTTTTTAATTATAATTTATTTTACCATTATCATTATTATTATATTAAAATATATATTTAATCATTAATTTTAATTTTATTATTATAATAATTAATTTCACTTCAATCGTTATTTTTAATCTAACAAAAATTAATGTCGTTACTATCTACATGGATTCTAAGCCAATAAACATTCTAAGTGTATGGATAGATTATAAATAGAATGTGTCCCTCGTAAATTTTCTTTTTTTAATGAAAGAAGTTACAATTTTAAATAAAAAGTTTATAAATGTTAAATTTTAATTTTTAAATGTATTAAAAATTATATCTTAAAAACATTTGTATAAATTAATTAAATTAAGTTTATAATTTTCTTTTTGATCATTTTATCTCCATTTGAATTAATGGTAGACACTTCAGCTTTCACCAACTCTTTTCTCTCTTGATAAAACTCTATTCGACCCATATCCATTAACTTTTGCACATCTTGACGGAATTGGTGACAATTCTCGATAGAATGCCCCAGAACACCTCTGTGATAATTGCAGCTTTCAGTTGAGTTAATTGTTTCAGAGCAATTTTGAGGTTCTAATGACTTCAACATATCAACTTTGATCAAGACTTCGAACACCTTAGTCATCGGAGTCTTAACTTCATTTATTTTTTTCCTTCACATGGCTTATTTGCCCATTAATTAAGGCATTTATTGATGGTCTGGTATGATTTAGTAGAGGGTTTTCATTGACATTTGGAGTCCTTTGTTGGTTGGTATCAAAATTTAATACTTTTTCATTGATTAACCCTTGCACTTTACGCTTCAAAATAGTACAATTTTTAATGAAATGACCTGGATTCTCATAATAATAATCACAATATGCATTAGGGTCATACCATTTGAGAAACGTAGGTTTCAAGAGTTTAACGATAACATGAGCAAGCAGATATTTTTCAACAAGTCGAAGATACAAATCTATGTATGTCATGGGAATGAGATCGAAAGTGATTTTTTCTTGGGTATTTCTCGGGGCTTTCACACCACTATTAGGATTGGGTCTCCATTCTGGTCTGATAGGTGCAGCAAAATGATTGTAGGTGGGTGTATGAAATGATGGCTGAAAACGGGGTGGATAAGCTGGTTGTGGTAATTACTAGCATGGTTGATATGAATGAGGAATTGATGTAACATGGTTTACAAAAAGGGTAATGGGTTTGGCAGACTGGTGTAGGATAAGGTGTGAAACCTTTGAATTGTTGCCCCATATAGTTCACTGCTTGAGTTTCATTCTATTTTTTTTAGGAGCTCTACCTTTTCTTGCTTCACTTGTCTCTCTTGCATCGAGTTTACCACTCTTTATGACGTTTTCAATGATCTCACCTGATATCACAATATCTGTAAAGTTATTGGTTACATTACCTATTAATCTCTTATAGTACGATACTTTCAAGGTGTTCACAAATAAAACCGTTGTTTATTTCTCAGTGAGAGGAGGTTGAACTTGTGCAGTCATGTTTTTACATCTTTGTGCATACTCCTTGAAGTTTTCAGTTACTTTTTTTTTTCATACTTTGTAGAGATAGATGATCTAAAACCAGATTCGTGACATGTTGATATTGTGTAAGGAATACCTTTGTAAGCTCTTATCAAGAATGAATACAAGTCCTATCTAATTAAACATACCATCTAGCTACAAAACTCGTAAGACTATCTTGAAATATGTGTATTAATAACTTCTCATCACGAGCATGTGCTGTCATCTTTCGATAATATATGGTGATATGGGTCATCAGACATTTTGTGCCATCATATTTTTTAAATTCAAAAACCTTGAATTTAGGCGAAATGATCACATATGGAACTAAACAAAGGTTAGTCGCATCTGTGGAGCCATAAAAATTCATTCTCTCTATAAACCTAAGCCTTTCTTCCAATAACTTCATCTTTTCTCAGGCACTGGTATCTTCTACTTTTTTAGGTGTTTATATCCCTAGCTTTTCTCTTTCTTTGGGATCATCCAAATCAGTAACTAAGATTGGCTCAGGTGGTTTTACCATCATAACGGGATTAACAAAATTTTGAAATTATCCTGGAACAAGTGTGGATGTCATTCTTGGATAAGGATTGAGATATTCACCTAGAGTAGGAATTAGTGCTCTAATTCCTTGAAAAGGTTGGGTTGATAGTGGCTCAAACTCTGGAGGGTAGACAAGATCTACCGTATCTGGAGATTGCTCTTGAAAGTTAGGATTTTCTTTCACTGCTTTTTCCTTGTCAAGTTTTCTGAGCATGTTCATTATTGTACTGAGATCCCCTCTTAGTTTTTTTTTAACTTTTTCTATTCTATCAAATCGACTGGCCTGCTATTGCTTCATGATTTTTGTTTAAATCCTGATATTATATGAATGACGAGTAGGTTGGGTCAAAATTTTTTATAAATGAGCTATTCTTGAACCTTTATTATCATAAAATTTTTTGAAAAAAAAAATCAAAATGCTATGAGTTAAAAATCTTATTTTTTATGTATTTTATGAAAATAATGTATATGATGCATTAATGCAAGTGGGAGATATTTGTTCTTGGATGAAATTTTCAACATTAAAATTTTATTGATCATACAATTTTTATTAAATAAGATTTACCATCATAGAGTTAATTCCATAGAAGCATTTGACTTGCTCATAATGGTCTTTCGCCATATCTAAAAAGTTCACTAGACGCTATCCATATTCTCTTATGGGATTGACTTCTTTTCTTAATGCTTCTACATTTTCAACCATCTCTCATGCTTTTTCCACTACCTTGCAAACTTGATTAGTCAAGTGCTCTATGTACTGTTACCTCCCTAAACTTTCTGTCTTTTATCTCATGTGAGCATCCCTTTTTGAATCACATGTGAAGATCTAATCTTTTTTCCTTCTATGCTACTCATCTATCATTGCTAAAATATGGCTCTTGTGATTTTGTAGTTGTATCTCTAACCCTTGGATCACCTAGTGAAGTGATTCTTTTTTATTCAGTACTTCGAAGTGCTTTCTTCTCTCTTTTATGAGCATGACTTTCAACCTTTCCTTTTCGTTTTAACGTTCCATCAATCTTGCTGAGGTTGTAGAGTATAATCCCTTTCAATTTTGACATTCTTGAGAAATTCCGGTGGTCACTTCTTACTTTTCTTGAGCTTTGCACTTTCATTGGTTCATTCCCTCTCGGAGCTCATCCATTTCACGTTGTCGACTAAGGTAAGACTTGGTGACTTTTTCAGTTTTGAATTGAACCTATAACCTCTTATTTTTTTTTATATAGATCTTTTAAATCACTATTGGCCAAATTTCATTCTTTTATGACTTTGTCTAATATACTCTCGTGTATCTCTGCTTCATATTTTAACTGCCTTACTTTCTCATGAAGTCTTAAATTTTTTTTTTCTTATTTTTTCTTTTTAAGCTTCTAATTCTTTCTTGACAAGCTCAATTTCTGATAATTGCACCTCTTCTAAAAGATTAACTAATTGATATGAGCTGTCATCAGGAGAAAATACTATATCTCTAGGCGGTCTTACTTTTCAAATCTGGTAATCAGAAGTGACTTTGTCGATGAGAGGCCCTAACCTCATTCTTCGTGTTCTCTTTCATGCTTGGATTAACTGCTTCGAGGTTTTTACTGGATTCGATTCCCCATAAATGAATTTTTCTTAGACCAAGCCATAAATAGCAGGAACAAACTGTTTTACACCAAATTGCCTAAACACCATTAATGGAGCGTAACTTACAATACCTCATAATCCTAACAACAGTATCCACGACTCATTTTTTTCATGATATAATAAGAGCACACGAGGCATCCAATATGTCATCCACTCGATTTCATCTTCAGTAAACCTTCGTAAGAAAAAGACCCAATCTTTCTTAGTCTTCAATGTTGGCCATTGGCTTTTATAAAAATCTTCCATTGGTACCTTATTTCGAAGATATGGTTTCAAAAATGCACTATTTTCACACTTGAAATGACATCTAACCCATACGTATAATAGAGATACACATCTTATGAATCATTTTTTTCCATTTCGTCGACAAAAATTCAATGACCTGATAGTTTCGACTAGGATTGCTGGAGCGAGATTAATTGCTTGAATTTTAATTTGCTGAAAAAAGTCTACCACAGTTATCTCAATGTAACCCAAAGTTTTTGAAAAGATTACCATTTCATACAATGCTAGAGCAAACACAGTCATGCTTTGATTATCATTTAAATGCTCATGAATGAAGTTTCAGGGAAAGTCCCAACAAATGCTGAGATGTTCACCTTTAGACTTCGTGAAAGAATCGATGGTTTTTACTTTAACCCCCATAAGTTTGGCTAATTTTTTGTGATAACCTAATTTTAACTTTCGGGTAAATACTTTATCTGGATATTGTAGTTCTATCATGAGTAAAATCGAATACTCTTCGATAGTTGGCACCAAATTTTTTTGATTAAAAGTAAAGCATCTATAGGATGGATCCCAAAATTGTATAGCTACTTTGACCAGCTGTGCATCGATCATTACTGAAATAAGAGATATAATCTGCCCATACTTTTTGTAAAAACTTTTTTTCTTCGCTTAATTGACCTCAGACAGCAGCTAACTCTTTTAAATCATTCTGTGTGATATCTAAATGTACTTTTTCGGGTAATTCAGACACATAACCGATAGGCAAACAATCTTCATTCTTTTATTGAGCTTCTTTTGACCAAACATGTATTTCATTATACGAATCACATGACACACTAACTGAAGATGAGCAAATCTGTAGTTTTATGGGATCCATGAAAATTTTTTAAGAGAAATATGTCCTAAAACAAATATCTCGATGCAAAACTGTATGATATGATTAATGCAAAAAGAAAAAAAAAAAGAAACAAAATTGAGTTAGTGTGATTAAAAAAAAAACATTTTTTTTAGTGTTTTTTTTAGTGTTTTGAGATTTTTTTGTTTTGTTTTGTTTTGTATTATGCATAACTTTTATTCTTAGGTATTTCCTACAAAAAGGTGGATAAGGCTCTACATAAGGTTAGTTTCTTAAGCTTATTATATGCTGGGTTTAGATTTATAGTGTTTAAAGGTTCTCAAATTACTCATCACTGTCATCTATGTTAGACTAGTAAGGCGCCCCGATCTTTACCCATTACAGGCTGTGAACGGAAAGGGTTCAATTCGAGTGAAAGTATTTCGCTTGTCATTACGGAGGTTATCACCTCACGAGAGCATATGTACTTTACTTTTTTCTATAAAAGATGAAACCCGGGTATAGAGCTCATGTATGAGATGCATCGTGTCATTGTGTGCAAGTATATCATAATTTATTGAGAGTAATATATACAAAAAAATAAAACATAAGAGGCATAGTAAAAGAAATATGTGTGAATTTCTTTACTTTTTATTTTTGATTTGTTTTATTTTTATCTTTTTACACTGGTAGTATTTTAAAAAAAATATTTTCACCTAGAGATTTCATAGGCATCACTACTCGAAATATCTTTTAATCTCATCATCAGATAAAAATTTACTTTTCTTAAATTTTTTATTAGTTTAGTATTATTATTAAATTTATTTTTATATTATTTTATTTTTAAAGTTTATTTTAAAAATTAACAAAACTATAAAAAAATTTAACCACATATTTCATCATTTAATCTAACAAATATAAATATTTTTATATGCATAAATATTAATAAAATAATATATAAAAATTTAAAAAAATTTTTTTTTACCTAAATTAGACCGACCAACGCGCGGTTCAATTCGATGGTTTGGCTCGGTCTGGGTATGATCTGGGTGGCTCAACAGTTCGAGTGCGGTCCAATCGGTCTGGTCCAGTTCAGATGGACCGATCAGGGGCTGAGGGAGAAATGGATCGTCGGGTCGAGTGCGCGGACTCCGGGTAGGGTCACGGGTCGACGCGCAGATCCTTAGAGGCTAAAACGGTGTCGTTTTGGGTCTTTAATGAAACAACCTCGTTTTGGTTCTGACAATTTATATAAAAGAGCAAAAAAAAAAATTTTTGAGCCATTCTTTTATTATTCCGAAAAAAAATACCTTATTTCTTCTATTTTTTTTTTCAGGTCGACCTAGGGTTGGTGGCCGTCTGTCGTGACGACTACCATGGTCTTCGTCGGAGGCGAGCTCTGGCCGTCGTCATCGGTGTCGAAAGATTTCAAAAAGCTCTCACAAACTCCTCTCAACCCCCTGAACATAGATCCGACCTTTTCACCAAAAAGAGTCCCAAAATCTCCAGATCTGCTGATGCAATTTTAGTGAAACTATATTTTTTTTATATTTTGACTTTTTTTTAACTGATTTTTATTTTTTTTCTTCGTGCATGAAGCTCGGCACTGGGTTCCTCCCTATGAGGAGGATTGTTTGATTTTTTTTATTTTTTTTGTTTTGGCAAAATCTCCCTCTTTCTCTATCTGTGCTTTTTGTTCGACCATAAGCTCTATTTATAGAGCTCTGGCATTGCCCTGTGCTTAAGGGAACGGTATAGGGCTAGGCATGGAGGTGCAAATGTCTCGGGTCGGACTTTAGCTCTGACTCGCGTGACTCTAGGACCCGGACATTCATTCATCCGACGTCTCAGATTAACCTTCCTGTCACAGTTCATACCCTTGTGAGGTATTGTTCGCTCTGGTCCCCTGGCTTCACGGTTTTATCATATAAAAGGTACCTCACAAGACGGAGGTGGTGTGAACCCTTATATACCACAGTGACCCCTCTTATTATGTTTGATGTAGGATTCAGAACTCTTTCTTAAGTTCACGACATTCTTCTACACCCAATCTCGTGATGCCCTCGTCACGGAGGCTGACCACCCTACCTACCTCCCTCGAGGCGCTTGGCATAGATCGAACGGTTTAGGGCTGGCTCTAATACCACTTGTCACGGGTCAAGACTTAAGCTCCGAACCCGTGCTGCTCTGGGACCTGGGCATTGACCTTTCCGACGTCCAGATCAGCCTGACCGCCATGGTTCATACCTTTGTGAGATATTGTCCGCTTTGACCCCCTGGCCTCACGGTTTTATCTTATAAAATGCGTCTCACAAGACGGAGGTGGTGTGAACCCTTATATACCCCAGTAACCCTCCTATTATTTCGATGTGAGATTCAGGACTATTCCTTAGGTTCGTGACACGAGCACGAGCCCCATGCCTCTTTTATTTTTTTTAGCAACATTTGGTAGTGGTAGGGGATAGGTGATAGGGCATGGTGGTCAGAAGGGTGAAAGGTAGGGCATGATAGTCAGAAGGGTAGGGTGTAGGGCCTGGTGACAATGGTACCGGAGAAAGCACCACTGGCATCTTCGATTTTTTTTATTTTCTATTTTTTTTATTTTATATTTTTTTTTTTTTTAGATAAATTGATGTCCATATGGATCTTATAGAAAATTTTTAACAATTCCCGAAAGTTAGAGTGGATGAAGAGGATCAGTTTAGCGTAATAATGATTCTTCTAAAATATTTTCAAATTTGGAAATAAAAAATATTGGATTAATTATTTAGGCATTATTTGTTGGTCTTATTTATTTATCTATAAAATATTGTAATGGTTTGTTTTTAATTATTGATTTTTTTGTGCTTTTTTAAATTTATTTTTTAAAATTATAAATAAAAGTAAATGATTAAAATATAGTACTAATTATAACATAATTATTTATATAAAAGTAATATCATATTTATTTATTTAAATTATTTTATAATTTAATTCTTTTATAATATTATTATTTTTTCTAAAAGCGAAACATAAATAGTAAAAACAAAAAGTAAATTTTTTTACATTTGAAATTGATTATAAAATCATATGAATGGACATTGACACATTCTCATTGAAATCTTTTTACAATAAGTTTTTAATATAATTATTTAAAATTTAATTTTATTAATTAAAAGTTGAAATTATTTCATTTCAATTTTTATAATAAAACGATTTTATATCAAATGTAAAGTTTTAAATAAGTATAAAAATTAAGTTAGCAAATCCTACAGATGTCCTAAAATTTATGTAAAAAATATATTTTGAATAAGTTATCACATATATTTTTTAAAATTTTAAAATTAATTTTTTCAAATAAATAAAATTTATTTTAAAATTATATAAATTCACAAATGTATACAAATAATTACGCTAGATAAAAATGGTACTTCAAAAAAATTAATTTGAAATGATGAAAATTTGAATTTTGAATTTAATATTTTTTAATGAATTCAATAATTCTATTTATATATAAATCTTTTAGATATTTTATTTTTTCTTAAATATTATTATATGTTTTGAATTTTTTATTTTTAATTAAAAATTAAAAATTATTATATTTATTATATTTTAATTATATTATTTGTAATTTATTTCAAAAAGAACAGAAATTGGGGATAGAACGTGGAGTTTGGATGTAGACATTTGTGGCTAAAACAAAATGTTATCATTATTGTGGGTGTGACATATATAGACAGTACGATATGAGTAATTATTGTAGTCGGTACAATTATTTGAATATACAGTTTGGGTGTGAAATTATTATAGACAGTACAATTATTTGAATATGCAGTGGGGTGTGTTATTATTTGGACAGTACAATTATTTGAATTGTCATTATTATAGACCGTACAATTAATTGAATACGCATGGTGTGTAGTTGTTATAGATGTACAATTATTTGAATGTGTGAAATAATAAATTAGTATTTTTTTTTATCGTTCAACGAGGTATAGTCCTACATTAAAGAAAAGAAGAAGAGGTTGAGATTTGAATTCTAACTTTTGGTGTCTTCTTAAGTTACCTTGATCAATAGGTCAAAAGACTGAAGACAGGTGTCATTCATATATGTCAATAAATAATTTTATACGTATATGTCACATTTCAATTATAAATTTATAGATACAAATGGTAAAAGTGATTGAATTTTAAATTTTATTTTAATTTATTATAATTTAATTTTATTTAAGAGACATTTAGTTTACAAAATTTTAAATTTTGAAAAAAAATGATTTTTGAAAAAATATAATTATGGAGAAAATATATTTTTTCATGATATCTCGTTTTTAAATTGTTATGTTTGATTAAAAAAATATCATATTATTTAATAATATATTTTTATTATAATATCTTTTAATGCATAACAAACATTATAATTTATCAAATAAAGATAATAAACAATTAAAACATTTTAAATCGTAAAAACATAATATTTGAATGATCAATTATAAAAAATTAATTATCAATTATTATATTAATTTTATATAATAACTAATTATACACATATTTTTAAAAAATTATAAAAAATAATTACTATATTTAACATAAAAACACATTAATTAATTAATTTTTAAAAAAATAATATACAATTACATCTTTTATCTCAACAAAATATAATTTTTTTTAAATAAATGATAATGACTACAATTACTGTGGCACATGGGTCCACTTCTTTGTCTTTTCTTTAACTAGTCACTGCATCTCTCAACAGAACAAAACTTTATTACTTGATTATTTGTCACGTGGGTTCTTGTAATAGTGCTTTGGAACCGGCACCCCATTGCCTTTAATCTTGTTTATCAATTGGATTTCTTTACTTTTTATTCTATACTCTCATTTTTCAAATATTGTTTTTCGTTTCGCAGAAATGTAATAAATAATAATAAATATTGTATCGATTTTTTCTTCTTAACTTAGTGATTAAGAAATGGATTGAAAATTATGTAAGTGTGAGTTTGATTTCGTCATTTTTTTTCTTATAAGGACACTAACCTTTATTTGTAATAAAAAAATAATAAATATTGTATTTTAAAATCTATAAATATAATTATTATTTGAGAAAAATTTTAACAATTTATAAGTTATCAAATATTGTATTTTTATTTTAAAAAATGTAATCAATTATAATAAATATTACGTTTCAACCTAGAAAATACAATATTTAAGTAGAAAAATAAATAAAAAATTAACCAATTATTAAATACTTGGTATTTATTAAAAAAAGTAATAAATAATCATAATTACTATGTTTAAAAACCTATAAACATAGTATTTGAATGAAAAAAAAAAAAAAAAGACAAAACAATCACTATTACTATGTTTGGTTTCATATCAACGTTGTATTTGATATTAAAAAAATTCAAATACTATATTAAATATTCCAACAAATGTAATATTTGTGATATTTATTTTAAAAGAGTAAAATAGATAAAAATAATTTTTTATTCAAGTTAGATGTAAAAAAAAATTAATTTTTCTCTCAAAATTAAAAAAATAAGTTTTTGATTCTAAAACTTTAAATACTATTAATAATCTAATATTATTCCCAATAATCAAATACCCCAAACCAAATGTAAGAATTTAAATACCTAAAATCATTATTTTTTAAATAAATAAAATTTATCTTTAAATTATATAAATTTACAAGTATACAAAAATGGTTGCATTGGATGAAAATGACACAAATGAAGAAAGTTAATTTGAAATAATTGAAAATTTTAAATTTTAATTAATATTTTGTTGGTATACTCAATAATATTATTTATATATAAATCTTTTGGTTATTTTATTTTTCCTTAAATATTATTATATGTTTTAAAATTTTAATTAAAATTAAAATTTTATTATGTTTTGATATCTTAATTATATTATTTATAGTTTACATATATATTAAACATATAAATAATTAGATAATATTAATTTATATATTACAGAAATAAAAAAACTAACTAGGTAAATAATTTGATTGATATTGACCGTCCAGGTCTAACCAAGTCATTGCCATACTTTAATGTGGAAAAGAGAATCAGATAAGTTTTTTATCATTATATCTCCATTAGAGATTTTAATTTAAATTTCAAAATAATTAAAAAAGTAAAATTTATTGTTTTCTAAAACGTGAAAAGACTACCTTACTTTATTGAAAAAAGAAAAGAAAATGGGTGCAAAACAAGAGGTGGGATCAGGCATCTGTGGCTCCAAAAAAGGTTATTACAATTGTAGTTGTGCAATTATTGTAGATAGTACCATTTCAAATATAAATTTATAAATAGGGATGATAAAAGTGATTGAATTTTAAAATTTTGTTCGATCTATTATACTTTAAATTTTACTTAAAATTATTTAATAAAAAATTTAATAATTTAGATCTTCATACCTAATTCATATTTAAAATATAATTCGAAATCAAATCAATATCAAATTTGATAAATTTAGTAAACAGTCCAAAATTTTGAAATTTAAATTTGATAATTTACTATTACAACTAAAAGAATTTGTTTAATTATTTAAAATAAGCTATTATATGTTAAAAAGAAAAAAAGAAAGTTAATCCCTCCACTAATAAATCAAGAGCCCAGGAATAATAACTTTACAAACTTGCCCTCAGATTTTTGTGGACCAGGAAGAATAGAAGCGAGTGATACTCACACAAGATAAACTCAAAAGACAAAGAGAAAAAGACCAAAATAATAATAATAATAATAATAATAAAAAAATGACTTCGTGTTCCAAACTGAACTTTCCTTTTTCTTTATTTTGTTCTTCCAATATTCAAATTTTGATTTTCATCTAACTGCCATTGCAATTCATTTCGCTTATTTTTCTTTTTCTGCTCTATTTTTTTTTCCATTATCTACTTATACTTTGGCTAAAATATAAAAATTCCTTAAAATATTCAAAACAATGTAACTAAACTCTTATATTATTATTGCATATAAATAAATTCTCAATTTTTATTTTTCACTATTTAAGCAATTTTATCCTTAAATTAATGACATGATAATATGTTTTAATAATAAATAATGATGTGAGAAATAAATGTAAATGTGTGTAAAAATAAAAATATAAAAAACTCATAGCCTAATAAAAATTTTTATTTATTGACACATGATAACAAATAATTATTCAAAAATATAATAATATATTTATAATTTAAAAAAAGAAATGATTAGATTTATATAAAAATTAATAAAAATAATTAATTATTTGACATCATAATCGAAAATAATTAGTAAAAATAAATCTATATAAGTTAACTTATTATTTATTAATAAAAAGAACATGGTTATATATAAAATTAATAAAAGAGAAAAATATTTATCTATATATAAAAATTAAAAAATGATTAATTAATTGATACTGTAATAAAAAATAATTAGTGAAAAGGAAATTTATGTATGTATAATTAATAAAAAAGGAAATATTTATATATATTAATATGAAAATTAAAAAAATTATTTTAATTTGCTTTTTATTAATTTTTATATAAATATAGATATTTTCATTTTTATATAAATTTTTATATAAATGTAAATATTTTCATTTTTTAATTTTATCTGTAGACATTACTTTTTATTAATAAATAATAATAATTTGTTATTTTTATTAAAACTATACATAAATTGAAAATATATATTATTTGATACAATAATAAAAAATAATGAATGAAAAGATGTCCATATGCAAAATTAACAAAAAAATGAAAATACTTTTACGACCTCTAATGTACATGTTAGTTGACTAAATGTACATATATATTTTATTTACATTTATATATGACAATCATTTGCAATTTTGAGCTAACCTTCAATAAATATTAAGATCATAAAAGTTTTTTTTTATTAATTTTAAATATTAGTATTATTTTTTAAAATATTTTTTAATTATGATACCAATTAAAAAAATTTTGTCAAGCCACTTTTTTCCAATGAAAATTTTTTATTTTTTTTACATTTTTTGTTGTGTATATTTTTATCACATAATTATCTACATGTCTTAAAATATGTTAATATATAATTAATTTAATTATAAAAACTTAACTAATAAAAATAAAAAATAAAAAATAATTTAAAAATAATATAAAAGCTTTATTAAATTGTTTTGAATACTTTTTTTTTTCATATTTTAAATTTATTCTTTTACCCTATTGCACTGACCTGGATTCACCTTAATTTTTTTTCTACGCGCCTCATTTTATTCTTATTCTTTTTATTTTTAAATACTTTATTATCATTCTCTTTTAACATTTTAACCTTATTATTTTATCCTTTCGCACTAATCTCAAGTCACCCTAACCTTTATTTTTCTACTTATGCCCCTCAATTTATTCTACTTTTTTAAATACTTTATTCCCATAAGCTTAGGTACAAGAGACGAGGTTGGAGAGCAATGCGTGAATTCATAAAACCTGTCTCACACTGTTCGCGTCTTTTAAATAGTATTACAACGTGATCGGTGCATAGTTAATGAATTACTTTTTAGGTGAAATTATTAGAACTAAATTCTGATCAATAAAATTAAAAATAATATTTTATTACACGTCCGTAACGATAAATAAATATTTATTTTGGTGAAACGTAAAATAGAAGTTACTCAGAAAAAAAGAAAATCCAAATACAAAACGGAGTAGCGTCTCCGGGACTCGAAGTCAACTATAAAAAAAACTGCTTTTTGCCATAAAAAAAGATATTTGTTGACGCACAAGATTAGATAAAGGCAACCACACGATATATTGCTGAAAAGATTACCTTTGTTTCCCTAAAACAATTTGTGGTTGCATTTCCTCTTTCTTTCCCAACTCTTAAGAGTTCAATTATGGCGGAATCATTTCTTTTCAATATTGCGGAAAGGGTTCTGGAGAAAATAGCCCACGTCGCTGTGGAAGAACTTCGTTTGGCCTTTTGTGTCAAAAGAGATTTGAGAAAGCTCCAGGAGACCATGAGCAGCATTAAAGCTGTGCTTTTGGATGCTGAGAGGCAGCAGCACCAGAATGAAATCTCCAAAAGATTACATCCAAAGACAAAAGAAATCAATAAAGCCAACCTACTGTCATTCCTTTTTCTTTTTTCTTCATTTCCTTCCAACTTCAAAGAAAAAGGAAAAACAAATCCAACTTTCAGACTTTTACCTGTTGACATGCAACCATTTGTTGTGTCCCCAAGGGCATGAACATGGAATCCATGGTGCAAAGGCTTAGGACCAGAAGTTCCCAGTCACAGAAGTTGGACCTAAAAAGGGCAGAAAAGATTAAATTACTTTGTCATAAGAGACAGAAATACAGAGACCAAGAGGTCTTATCAGGCTTGTGATTTACCACCTCCTCACTTGAAAGAAGAAAACAGTTCCACTAACACCTTCACTTTTGCTAAGGACCGCTACTGCCTCCCACCATTTTTCCATGTGATCTACACTACACAATGTTAGATATGCCAGCAAATAATTTTACCTCAATGAAAGATATCTTTGATAGCAACATTAAAAACAATGGAAGAAAAGGCTCAAAAATCATAATTCTGATAGTGTATATAAAATCAAAAGTAATTCTCTGTTTCACCAGTAACCACATCACCAACACATTTTTAGAAGCCCCATACATAAACGCTGGTAATTTCCCAAATTAATTAATTATAGACTGATGGCACATCAAATATAAACTCATCAAAGTTTGGTAAATAGATATAATAAATACATCTAAAAATCTAACAGGGCTCTAAACTCAACCAACCATTGGAGAAATTTGAGGAGTTACCAAAATACAATTAATAAGCTAAATCTTCACCATTTATGGTAATTTCACCCAACTAAAAATGGATTGTTTTCATGCACTATATTTTATTCATATAACAGCAAAGAAAAAAAAAAACTTGTCTCAACTAAGATTAGAAAATAAAACTTGAAAAGAAAATCTGACTTTCAAAAAAGAACTTGAAAATTGAACTACTTTCATCAGCATAGAATCCTTCTTCGATATGTATTTTTCAAAAAAAAAAAAACTTTTTTTCTAACTTTCTTCAATCATCAACCAAAAAAATAGGATTCACAGCCATCAAAATCAAGCTTATCTTATACAGAAAAATGATAATAAAAAATTAACAAGAAAGCAAAATCTAGGTAAAAAAAAAAAAAAGAAAATCTAGAGCAGGCCTTCCATAACAGCTGAAGAACAGCAAAATCAAACGTAAGATCTAAAGAAAAGCAAAAGACAATAACACATTAGCACCTCTTAGTCTATGGTAAGCAGCAGCAAACTCGAGTTTCGAAAGGGAAAACGCATGACCCAGATGTAAAAAACCATTCATATACGGAAAAGGAAAGTTCCCAAATGAATTTTTCACCTGGTTGAGGAGGTTTTTCACAAGGCTCTGCCTTAAACACATCTTTTTCTTCCCACCAAACTCTAACTTTTGACTTAATTTCCAGTAGCTTATCTCTCCTTGCATAGCTCTTGCCTCCCTCAGCTGCCATCTCGTGAAACTGGTGGAAAATGTTTAAAAAAATTCATAAAAATGAAACAGAAAGAAAATGAAAAAAAAAAAAAGGAATGGAAAAATCTTTGAAAATGTAAGTGCCTCAGTCTATTGAGGAAGATGGCGTTGAGCCTACGGGCGGGCTCTTGAGATCGAAGAATCTTGGCTGAGTGGCGGCGGTAACAGAGCAAATGAGTTGAAATGAGCGAGGATATAGAGAAAAGAGGGAGAGTGCGTTGAGTTTAAGGTAACAAAGCAAATGGGTCGAAATAGAGAGATGATGAAGAGAAGAAAAGAGGGAGACTGCGTTGAGTTCAATTTTCGGTTACAGTTTACTGGGCTAGATTTTTCATTCGTTTGTTATTACAGGTTTTTAGGGTTTTAATAATTATTGATTTTAAATTAAATAGGCCTGCCCCAACATTTATTAATAGATGAAGAAACTCAAACTGCTAAGAGAAGGACATGGCCCAATTTCTACGACTTTTTCTCCTGGCTAGTGGCTGAGAAACCAAAGCCCAATTACGGGTGGCAAATTTTATAGTCTGATTTATGGAATATAATATAAGAATGATAGTATTAAAATATTTTATTAGTTTTTTTTTCTTAAAAAGAGATGTTTGATTAGTTAAAAATATGTAAAAGAATATATTAGGAATGAGTACAAAATATGATTTTACCTTTTTACTAAAAAACTTTAATTAATATTTTTTAAACTTTTAAGTACATCGTTTTATATTAATGAGAAAATACTTTTTTTTATAAAAATTACATTTTAATAAGAATTTCAATTTTTTATTTTGTTTTATTTTTTTATTTTGTTTCCTATTGTTGAATTTGATTTTGATATAATTTCAATGGCTTTCAGTTGCTGAAATGTCGATTTTGGGATTATAGCAAACAGATATGTTACTAACACACCAAATTAAGACTGTCCACAATCATATATTGGACTTCGATGAGCTAGATCTGTGATTCAATGACCTAATCTGAATCCAACAAGTCAAATCGTTATTACCAGTGATCGATTCTAGTTGCTGGCACTAGATCCACACTGCCAACCAATTTTGGTTGTTGATATTATGGTGAATAATGATTTTGATGAAATTGAATTGGCTTGGGTTTGGTGATTTTAGACAATGAATAAATTATAAATTTTTAGAATTTAATTGAATTTTTATATTAATTAATTTAAATAAAATTTTATTGATTTAATTTATTATTTTTAAAATTTTTTATATATTTAAATAAATTTAGATAAAAATAATTATTTTTATTTTATAACAATTTAAAAAATATTTAAATTAATAAAAATATATAATTTAATTCGATTTAATTTTTTTAATTGTTCACTTTTTAATTTAAAATTTAATTTAAATATAATATATATTTAAAATTAAAATTTAATTATAATAAAATAAAAAATTAATTTAAATTAAATCAAATATTATTATTTTGAATAATTTTTAATTTTTTTAAAAAATTTTTCTTATCCTTAATACTCGATCGGTGCTCAAATAGTCGAAAATCCCATATTATCAAATAAGTTTTGTTGTTGAAAAAACATGAGAGAGAAAATAAATAATTAAAATACAAAATTAAAATTTTAAATTTTATGTCAAAATAAAATAATCATTAAATATTATTTGACAAGAATAACGATTATCATGAAAGGGGGCAATGATTATCATGGAAGCCAGGTCCAAGGAGAAGAGGCTCGAGAGCAGTAATTGAATCCATAAAACCCGTCTCATACTGTCTCCGTGACTTTTAAATAGTATTACAACGTGATCAGTGCATAATAAATTTTTTTTCTTTCATAAGTGGGTAAATGTTCGAAGAAAAAAGACGATGAAATTAAAATTTACGCTCATAAATATATTTTTTAAAACTTTTTAATCATTAAATTAAGAAATAAAAAATTATCGGTGCATAATAAATGTTTTAATTATTATGTGAAATTACCATAATTAAATTTTGATCAATAAAATTAAAAATAATATTTTACCACCCGTCTTTAACGACGAATAGATATTTATTATAGGATAACGTAAAATAGAAGTTACTCAGAAAAAAAATTAGTTCAAATGCAAAAAAGATTGGCGTCTCCCGACACTGGAAGCAACTATCAAAAAAGATACATTTTTTTTCCAATAGAAAAGACATCGGTCGATGCACAAGATTAGATAAAGGCAACCACACGATAAGGGTTACTAGACTTTTCCCATTGAAAATATGGGTCTGCGTTTCAGAGGAATTTACACTTATTAGATTGCTCAAGCTGATTATTCACTTCGTAAATAAACAAGAAAAATGTGATGATTCAACATTTGAGGCCTTGCAAATTTGTTTGCAAAGTCTTTTGAATGCTAAAAAGTTTTTACTCATCTTAGATGATGTGTGAAATGAAGATGGTGAGACATGGATTAAGTTAAGAAATTTGTTGAAGTTAATAGGTAATTTTTTTCAAAATAAAATCATTGTGACTACTAAAAGTTTGAAGCTTACGAAAATATGAGTTCAATTCACCCTCATGAAGTGAATTTTTTTTCAATAAAGTGGATTTCATAACAATTTAATTATATATTATTTTAAATTTTAAAATAGAATTTTTATTTTTAAAGTTTTTTTCTCAAATATTATATACATTAAAAAATCATAATTTATTTTTTAACTATATTTTTAATATTAATTTAATTCTATTACTTAAAATTTAAAATTATTTTATTTTAATTTTTACAATAACACAATTTTATATCAAACGTAAAGTTTAAAACAAATATAAAAATTAAGTTGACAAATCTTATGCATGTGCTAAAACTCGTGCAATTATGAATAAGTTATCATGTATATTATTTAAACATTTGAAATTATTTTTTAAAATAAATAAAACTTATTTTATGAGATATTTTATTTTTTAAAAAATATTATTATACGTTTTGAAATTTTGAAATTTTGAATTAAAAATTATTATTTTTTATATTTAGTTATATTATTTATAATTTATATATTAAACATATAAATGGTTAAATAATATTAGTTTATATATTTAAATATATTTAAATAAATAAAAATAATTTGTATGTCATACGAATAAAAATATAATTAAATAAATAATTTAATTGATATTGATCAATCTAATGTAATCTAATAAAGTCATTGCCATACTTTTAATGTGGAAAAAAAATCAGATAAGTTTGCAAATATCTTGTCGTAAAACTAGGGACGGCAATCAATCCCATCCCCAACGGGTTTCGACTCGACCCGATCATATGAGGTTGGATTTTTTTTTTTTAATTTCGATTTTCGGGTGGGGTATAGTTAGGGAATAGTCGGGTTGGGTCGGGTCGGACATGCATAAAACCCGACTCGATATTATATAAAAAATTATTTAATTAATTAATTAATTAATTATATATATTTATATAATGATATTTTTAAATATTTATATTCAAAAAATAATATTTTATTAATTTGAATCGGATCGAATCGAATATGATTTACATCATATCAAGTCAAAGTTAAATTCAAATTCAGATATTAAAAAAATCGAATCGAATTGAGTTCAGATATGTTAAAACATAAAATTAGGTCAGATTCGAGGTGAACAAAATCCACTTCGAATCTGACCCGATATCATCCCTACGTAAAACACACAACACTAGAGCATCAATAATTTTCTCATCCCAATAAGTTAGTAGAAGTAAGATACAATTTGTTTTGTCTTCTCTCTTATCTTATTGGCTGTTATGTCAACAAAAGTTCACGTAAATTTCAATGACTAAGCCAATAAACATTCAACATACATGGATAGATACAGATAGAATATGTTTTTCATTTTTTTATGAAAGAAGTTACAATTTTAAATAAAATTTTTAAATTAAAATTAAAATTTTAAATTTATTAAAAATTATATTTTAACAATAATTATATAAATTAATTAAATTAAACTCGTAATTTTCTTTTTGACCTTTATATCTCCATTAAAGACTTTAATTTAAATTTTAAGATAATTAAAAAATTTTTTTTTTTCAAATGTGAAAGCCTACCTTACTTTATTGAAAAAAGAAAAGTAAATAGGGATGGAACGTGGAGTTTGGATGCAAACATTTGTGGCCAAACAGAAAAGCTAGTATTATATAATGATTTAGACAGTAAAATATGGGTAATTATTATAGTCAGTACAATTATTTGAGTATGCAATTGGGTGTGTGAAATACTAAATTGACGTCATTCATTATGTCAGTAAGTAGCTTTATAAGTATCTGTCACATTTCAATTATAAATTTATACACACAAATGGTCAAAGTGATCAAATTTTAAATTTTCGTTTAATTTATTATAATTTAAATTTTATTTAAGAGATATTTAATTTACAAAATTTTAAATTTTAAAAAAGGTATGATATTTGAAAAAATATAACTATAGAGAAAACATGATTTTTCATGATATTTAATTTTTAAATTTATGTTTGATTCAAAAAAATCTCATATTTTTTAATAATATATTTTTATTATAATATCTTTTACTCCATAATAAACATAATAATTTATCAAATAAAGAAAAATATAACAAATGCATTTTGAATCGTAAAAATGCATTATTCTAATGATCAATTATAAGAAAAAATTAATTATCAATTATTATGTTAATTTTATAAAATAATTAATTATACACATATTTTTAAAAAATTACAAAAAATAATTACTGCATTTAACTTAAAAAACACAATAATTAATTAATTTTTAAAAAATATAATATACAATTACTATTTTTATCTTAAAAAAATATATTTTTTATGATTTTAAATAAATGATAATGACAACAATTACTGTGGCACAAGGGTCCACTTTTTTGTCTTTTCTTTTACTTGTCACTGTGTCTTTCAACGGAGCAAAACTTTATTACTTGATTATTTGTCACGTGGGTTCTTGTAATAGTGCTTTGAAACAAGCACCCCGGTGCCTACAGTCTTGTTTATCAATTGGATTTCTTTACTTTTAATTCTATGCTGTCATTTTTCAAATATTGCTTTTCGTGTAGCAGAAGTGTAGTAAATGATAATAAAAATTGTATTTTAAAATCTATAAATGTAATTATTATATGAAAAAAATTTAAAAAAATTTTAAGTTATCAAATACTGTAATTTTATTTTAAAAAATGTAATAAATTATAATAAATATTACGTTGCAGCCTACAAAATACAATATTTAAGTAAAAAAATAGGTAGAAAAATTAACCAATTGTTAAATACTTCGTATTTGTTTAAAGAAATGCAATAAATAATTATAATTAATATGTTTTAAAACCTATAAACATAATGTTTGAATGAAAAAAATAAAAAAAAATTTAGACAAAAATAATCACTATTGTTGCTTTTGGTTTCATATAAACGTTATATTTAACATTAAAAAAAATTCAAATATTATGTTAAATATTCCAAAAATAATAATATTTATAATATTTGGTTTCAATTTAATTGTATGTAAAAAAAATTTAAATTTCATTGTAATTGTTGATTTTCAAAAGGGTAAAATAGACGAAAGTAATTTTTTATTCAGATTAAATGTAGGATAAAAGTTTTTTTTTTTCAAAATCTTAAACAATCATAAGGAGACGTTGATTTTTTATTTCAAAACTTTTGATACAATTAAAAATCTAAAATTACCCCCCATGAATAAGATACCCCAAATCAAATGTATGATTTTTCTGTCTTGCCTCCACCTACACTGCTTTCTTTCTTTTTCTTTTCTCCTTGTCCAGTTTCTGGTTTTTCACTCCCCGGAAGCATCTCATCTATCTTTTTCCAAGGCAACTTCGATATATTGCTTAAAACAAATTAATTTTTGAGTGCTTCATTGCCTTTCTTTTTCGTTTCCCTGCTCCTAGACTTCAATTATGGCAGAATCATTTGTCTTCAATATTGCAGAAAGAGTTCTGGAGAAAATAGCCCATCTCGCTGTAGAAGAACTTCGTTTGGCGTTTAATGTCAAAAGCGATTTGAAAAAGCTCGAGGAGACCATGAGCGGCATTAAAGATGTGCTTTTGGATGCTGAGAGGCAGCAGCACCAGAATAAAAAGTTGAGCCGTTGTTTGTGGAAGCTCAGAGACATCTTTTATGATGCTGAAGATGTGCTTGATGAATTCCACTGTGAAGCTCTACGGAAACAGGTCGTAAATCATCCAGGCATCAGCACAAAGGTACGATTTTTGGCTTCATGCTCTTTCCCACTTTCATTCTCTTTAAAAGTGGGTCATAAAATCAGAGAGATCCATCAGAGGTTAGACGAACTTGACACTGAGTGGAAGAGCTTTAATCTAGGACAGGGTGGCGATAACCGACATGTTATTCACAGGGAGACTCACTCTTTTGTGAATTCTTCTGATGTCATTGGTAGAGATGTGGATAAAGAGAACATCATCACCCTTTTGATGAAACCAAGTGAGGCTGGAGACATCTCTGTCATTCCCATTGTTGGAATTGGGGGTCTAGGGAAAACCACACTCGCTCAACTCGTATACAATGATGATCGGGTTGCTGAACTTTTCCTGAGAATATGGGTCTGTGTTTCAGAGGAATTTAATCTTACTAGATTGCTCAAGCTGGTTATTCACTCCATAAATAGAGAAGTAAAATGTGATGATTCAACACTTGAGGCCTTGCAAACTTGTTTGCGAAGTCTTTTGAATGATAAGAAGTTTTTGCTTATCCTAGATGACGTGTGGAATGAAGATCGTGGGAGATGGATTGAGTTAAGAGATTTATTGAAGTCAATGGGTGACTTTTCTCAAAGTAAAATCATTGTGACTACTCGGAGTCGGGAGGTTGCCAAAATAATGAGTTCAATTCACCCTTATGAATTGCATGGTCTCCCTCATGACGAATGTTTGACTTTGTTTGCAAAATGGGCATTTAATGATGGTGATGAGAGACAGCATCCAAATCTGATGAGAATAGGAGAAGAAATTGTAAAGAAATGCAAAGGGGTTCCATTGGCAGTGAGGACATTGGGGAGCTTGCTTTTTTCAAAAACTGATGAATCCGAATGGATCTCTGTTAGAGATGATGAAATTTGGAGACTTAAGCAAAGTGATAATGATATTTTACCAGTGTTGAAGTTGAGTTACAACCATTTGCCATCTCATTTGCAACGATGTTTTGCCTTTTTGTCCTTGTACCCAAAGGATGAAATCTATGCTAGTGATGATGTCATCCAATTTTGGATGGCAAATGGACTGCTTGAGTATTCAAAGCAAAAGCAAGAGCCGGAGGATGTTGGCAGGCGATATTTGAATGAGTTACTGTCAAGGTGCCTCATCCAGAAGGATGAAGATTTGTTCTTCGGTTTTGCCTTTAAAATGCATGATTTGATCCATGATCTTGCATTAGAGGTGTCACAAAAAGAGTGTAAAACAGTGAATTACCAAACAGAAAATGTTGACGAAAAAATTCGACATTTATCATTTTGTGAGGAGAAGCTGCTAAAAGTTCCGCAAAATTTGAAGAAATTAAAAAATGTTCGAACGGTAATTGCACAAAAGTTTTCAGAGGGACCAAATACTATTAATGACACTTTTATCAGTTTCTGTGTCTCAAATTTCAAGTATCTACGGGCACTTAAATTAAGGTCTTCATCATTGGAAGCCTTACCAAATTCCATTGGTACCTTGAAGCACTTACGATACCTCAACTTGGATGGATGTCGTAAAATAAGGAAACTTCCTAGTTCTTTCTATAAGTTACAGAGCTTGCTAAAGTTAGCAATGTTGACTGTTCCTTTGATGCAGTTGCCTGACAGCGTGCAAAGCTTGATTGAGCTTAGACATCTAGAAATAACTATTGAAGCTAAGCATTGGAAAGAAATTAAACCAGGATGTTGGAGTTCTCTTCAATACTTACACTTGTTTTACTGTGAAAATTTAGAATGCTTATTTGAAGGAATGCAGTGCCTCACATCACTTCGAACACTTCATCTGGATTTTTGTCCTAAGCTTGTCTCATTGCCACGAAGCCTGAAATTTCTAACCAAATTAGAAGACCTTGTTATAACCAGTTGCTTTAAAATCAATTTACAAATGGAACCGGAAGAGGAAGAAGACAAAGACCTTCACTTGAGCCTTAAAACTTTCAGAGTATGGGAGTTATTTGCATTGACATATTTGCCACGATTGCTTCTCGAAGGATCTTCTACCACCTTGCAGCATATACAAATTGGCGCCTGTGACAAGTTTGAGGTACTACCAGCGTGGCTACAAAATCTCACATCACTTCATAAACTTGAGATCACTTATTGCCCAAATTTGTTATCTCTTCCGGAGGGAATGGATCGCCTCACTGAACTTAGACAACTAAAAATTGAAAGATGTCCGGTCTTGAGCAAAAGATGCCGAAGAGATGGGGGTGCAGATTGGCACAAAATTGCACATGTCCAAGAGGTTGATGTCATAGATAATTAGAGGTACATAGTAAATGTTGAAATTCTCTATCAGATTTTATTTGCTCTTATCTCTCTATCTCGTTTTGCTTCTTTCAATCTTCACCAGAGGCCTTTTCTTCTCTTTCTTTAAAAACTTGTTGTACATTGACAATAAGAATTTAGAGTGTCCTATGTTATTAAGGTTGTTACATAAAACTTCTTTTTGCCTTTAATATCTTCTAAAGCTAACTGCTTTTAATTGGAAAATTTTTTTGTTTCAAGTACTGCAGGTACATAATTTGGAGCTAGCTTCCACACAGAATAACGAAGGTGAGCTTTCATTTACTGCCATAACAATCTACTTTAACTATTATAATTAGAGAAATTATTCCATCCGCTGAGATTTTAGACTTTGTAAGCGGGGTTAGTAAGATGACACATATATATTACACATTTCGTCGAAAACTTTCAAATCTTTTCCAGATTTTTTTTTCTACATACAGCAACAAAACTCAATGTTTAAGTAGAGTATTTAAAAAATATAATCTATCACTCTTTTAGACTTGCATTTTGTTGCAACCATTGTTATTTAGAATTTCTGTGAAATTATAAAACAAAAGGGCCAAAAATGATAATATTTGAACACAAATTAAGAATACAAAATTTCTTTAGCTTTAGAACATTTTCAACCAAGATAATTTTTCTTTGTTATTTACTTTTTTTTATGGAGTAGCAATTTTTATCATGGACCTATATAATTCTAATCATTTTAATTTTGTTATGAAACATTTATATATTGTTTTATCTGATTTTCTATTTATTTGGTAATTAATTATCAGCTCTCTTTATTAAGTACTCATTTCAATTTTTAACCGTTGCATGCAGCAGCCAGCAGATCTCATGATGGATGAATCAGCCAAAGCTTGCAGGCCGTGGAAGCTTTTACCTTGTTTGTTTGCATTAGATTTCAAGTTGTGGATTGTAATTCTAAAATATGTGTGAGCTTTTTACTTTGTTTTGCTTCAGATTTCGAAGTCATGCTTGATGGTTATAGATTGTAAGTTTAATTTGTAACATTTGTTGATGTCTTGCACCTAAACTCCTGTGTTTGTTTTGTTGTTTGCACACTCTACTTAAGCTATTTATTCGAGTGTTCTGTTTGCCTGCCACTCTTGTTGGAACCCTTGAGATTAATGACTTATTTTGTTTTTATACAATATGATTTGAATTATACCAAGTGAAGTTAAGTCTCAGTGACATTGGTTATCATGATTTTGTTGTAAAATTTATAATGATCAACATTACAGGATTATCTTAATAGATTCACCCCAAAGTCAATTTTAAGTTTTTTTGATTGGGCATAATAACTTTGTCAGGACTAAGCTACACATTTCATATTATTCTCAAATAATAAAAAGTTATTTTGACAATTTAAAAATAAATTACTATAGTTTCAACACAAAAATTAATATCCCAAATTAACTCAATTTAGTTTCTAGATTGCATATTAATTTGATTTAATTCTCATTTCTAGATATCGGCAATGAACTTCTTATTTAGGTAGGCACCATCCTGAACCGCTGTGATGCTTTGGGCATTGGCCTCTTCCACAGTGATTCCAAATTCTTCCTCAAGTCCCATCACAATCTTAACCTGAAAAGGAATTCCACCGATTACAACACGAACTACAAGCAAAAACCTTCTAGTTAAAAACAACAAATTGGCATAAGGTAAAACAATGCAAGGTAAAGTGGGAGAGAGTTTAGAGTTGGCGAAGAAGTAACAAAAACAATGTTAGTAGCCAACAAGCAACAAGGGAACTCAAAAGGTGAGGGGAGAGAGGGCTTCAAGCTGTAGGAAGAACCAAAAGGACAACTTTATTATGTTTGCCAAAATGCTTGGCCCAGAAATGCCCCATGTTGTGCCCTCCACTAATGTTCCCTCCACCAACCTTGGTCCTTTAAAGGAAGAAGCACAACCTTAAAGTACATTGTAGAGTGGACATGCTGCTTTTGCACAAAACCTAGAGTTGTCAGGAAAGCTAAGATAGAAGAGTGGCATGGCCCATCTTGATAAAGAAAATTACGGTTGGTTTGTGAAAAAGGGATAATCCCAAGAATAAATACATAGACCTAGGCATCTAAAACAAATAGATAGGAAAAAATTCATCAAACTCAAACAAATGCTTGCTCTCCTTGATCATGCACACTTGTTTTACCCAAATAAGATGAAAAGGCAAAAGGAACAAAAACCTAACATTCAGAGTGTACCATATCAAGAGAATCAGCTACAAGATCAGCAAATTTGATTCACCAGTGACTGGTTGGTCATTTGCTATAGCTAGTTGTTTCCTTACTAAATCACATACCTTACCCATAGTCTCTGGTTTGGCCTGCCCAATGACATTTAAAACAGGCATCAACATTATGTTATTAATCAAAAGTATAACTGTCATTTCTACATAAATGCCTAGATCATAACTAGCATATTTACAACCAACCCTGCATATGATGCACAAGAAATGCCTATACTGCTGAATATATAAATTGGTAACTAAAATGAAGTAACAATTATAAATGATCAAACTTTATAGTGGCCCTAATATCATTAATCCATTTCATAGTTCTTGGTGGATACTTAAGTAAGCTTAAGTACAAGCATTACAAATACTTATTGAGTATATTATTAAGCATTCCATTTCATAGCTCGGCTAATCTGCATAGACAAAAGCATGAGCCATAAGGGTATTAGTATTTTAATTTGATTTTTCTCTCACAGCCGGGAAGCTAAGATTGTTGGCAGGCCAGGAAGATAAGATTGTTGGGAGGGGAACCAATTCAGGAAGTCAATCACTTACTAAGTAGTGTTCCTAGCATAGGCAAGACTAAGCATAAAAGAAGTAAACAACTTAAACAGACTCAAAATTTTGTAACTATTACCCTTGCCAAGGTCATCACGATCTGCATGGACAACAACAGCTCGTCCGATAAATGGAGTATAGCCTAGCGAGAGGAATCTGCCAAAGTATGAAACAATAACTTTCAGAAATGGCCTTAAGCTGATCAAATGTAAGCAGAGGAATAAGGAGTTGAGCAAAAACTTGTTTGTCAATGATAGAGAAACTATCACAGTCTGGACCACACAAATAAAATTAACAGTGTTAACAATACAAGAAACAAAAACACCAAACAGCATACAACATACAACTGAAAAAAGTTGAAACAAAAAAGAAGAGAAAAGAAAAGAAAACCTAATATAAATATTCTGAAACTGTTAGCAATGAACTAGAAAGCCTATAGTCATTTACAGAAGGCAAATATTCATAACATCATCACCAACAGTGATATTCCTTGATCACCAGTATGGCACTTCTCTTCTTCTGGGGTACCATGCTCTTTGCCGGCAGGATTAAAGTGGGGGGCTGCAAAGAGATTAATCACAAGGTAAAAATCTCCAAAACAATTACATCCAAAGACAAAAGAAATCAATAAAGCCAACCTACTGTCATTCCTTTTTCTTTTTTTTTTTTTCATTTCCTTCCAACTTCAAAGAAAAAGGAAAAACAAATCCAACTTTCAGACTTTTACCTGTTGACATGCAACCATTTGTTGTGTCCCCAAGGGCATGAACATGGAATCCATGGAGCAAAGGCTTAGGACCAGAAGTTCCCAGTCACAGAAGTTGGACCTAAAAAGGGCAGAAAGGATTAAATAACTTTGACATAAAAGACAGAAATACAGAGACCAAGAAGTCTTATCAGGCTTGTGATTTACCATCTCCCACTTGAAAGAAGAAAACAGTTCCACTAACACCTTCACTTTTGCTAAGGACCGCTACTGCCTCCACCATTTTTCCATGTGATCTACACTACACAATGTTAGATATGCCAGCAAATAATTTTACCTCAATGAAAGATATCTTTGATAGCAACATTAAAAACAATGGAAGAAAAGGCTCAAAAATCATAATCCTGACAGCGTATATAAAATCAAAAGAAATTCTCTGTTTCACCAGTAACCACATCACCAAAACATTTTTAGAAGCCCCATACATAAACGCTGGTAATTTCCCAAATTAATTAATTATAGACTGATGGCACATCAAATATAAACTCATCAAAGTTTGGTAAATAGATATAATAAATACATCTAAAAATCTAACAGGGCTCTAAACTCAACCAACCATTGGAGAAATTTAAGGAGTTACCAAAATACAATTAATAAGCTAAATCTTCACCATTTAAGGTAATTTCGCCCAACTAAAAATGGATTGTTTTGATGCACTATATTTTATTCATATAACAGCAAAGAAAAAAAAAAACTTCTCTCAACTAAGATTAGAAAATAAAACTTGAAAAGAAAATCTGACTTTCAAAAAAGAACTTGAAAATTGAACTACTTTCTTCAGCATAGAATCCTTCTTCGATATGTATTTTTCAAAAAAAAAAAAACTTTTTTTTTAACTTTCTTCAATCATCAACCAAAAAAATAGGATTCACAGCCATCAAAATCAAGCTTATGTTAGACAGAAAAATGATAATAAAAAATTAACAAGAAAGCAAAATCTAGGTAAAAAAATATATATATCTAGAGCAGACCTTCCATAACAGCTGAAGAAGAGCAAAATCAAACGTAAGATCTAGAGAAAAGCAAAAGGCAATAACACATTAGCACCTCTTAGTCTATGGTAAGCAGCAGCAAACTCGAGTTTCGAAAGCGAAAACGCATGACCCAGATGTAAAAAACCATTCATATACGGGAAAGGAAAGCTCCCAAAGAATTTTTCACCTGGTTGAGGAGGTTTTTCACAAGGCTCAGCCTTAAACACATATTTTTCTTCCCACAAAACTCTAACCTTTGACTCGATTTCCAGTAGCTTATCTCTCCTTGCATAGCTCTTGCCTCCCTCATCTGCCATCTCATGAAATTGATGGAAACTGTTTAAAAAAAAAAACCCAATTCATATAAAGTGAAACAAAAAGAAAATGAAAAAAAAGGAATGGAAAAATCTTTGAAAATGTAAGTGCCTCAGTCTATTGAGGAAGATGGCGTTGATCCTACGGGCGGGCTCTCGAGATCGAAGAATCTTGGCTAAGTGGCGGCGGTAACAGAGTAAACGAGTTGAAATGAGAGAGGATATAGAGAAGGGAGGCAGACTGCGTTGAGTTTAAGTTAACAAGGCAAATGGGTTGAAATGAGAGAGGATAAAGAGAAAAGAGGGAAACTGCGTTGAGTTCAATTTTCGGTTACAGTTTACGGGGCTAGATTTTTCATTTTGTTTGTTTTTACAGGTTTTTTAGGTTTTTAATAATTATTGATTTTAAATTAATAAATAAAGAAACTCAAATTGCTAAGAGAAGGACAAGGCCCAATTTCAACTACTTTTTTCTCCTGGCCAGTGGCTGAGAAACCAAAGCCCAATTACGGGTGGCAAATTTTATAGTTTGGTTTATGGAATATAATAAAAGAATGATGGTATTAAAATATTTTATGAGTTTTTTTTTCTTAAAAAGAGATGTTTGATTAGTTAAAAATATGTAAAAGAATATATTAGGAATGAGTACAAAGTATTATTTTACCTTTTTATTAAAAAACTTTAACTAATATATTTTAAAACTTTTAAGTACATCGTTTTATATTAATTAGAAAATATTTTTTTTATAAAAATTACATTTTAATAATAATTTCAACATTTTTATTTTATTTTACTTTTTTGTTTAATTTTGTTTCCTATTGTTGAATTTGATTTTTGATATAATTTCAATGGTTTTCAGTTGCTGAAATGTCGATTTTGGGATTATAGCAAACAGATATGTCACTAACACACCAAATTAAGACTGTCGACAATCATATTTGGACTTCGGTGAGCTAGATCTGTGATTCAATGACCTAATCTGAATCCAACAAGCCGAATCGCTATTACCAGTGATCGATTCTATTTGCTGGCTCTAGATCAACACTGCCAACCAATTTTGGTTTGTTGATATTATGGTGAATAATGATTTTGATGAAATTGAATTGGCTTGGGTTTGGTGATTTTAGACAATAAATAAATTATAAATTTTTAGAGTTTGATTGAATTTTTATATTAATTAATTTAAATTAAATTTTACTGATTTAATTTATTATTTTTAAAATTTTTTATATAAATTTTTTTATATAATTTTTAATATATTTAAATAAATTTAGATAAAAATTTTGTATCAAATGTAAAGTTTTAAATAAGTATAAAAATTAAGTTAGCAAATCCTATAGATGTGCTAAAATTGATGTAAAAAATATATTTTGAATAAGTTATCACATATATTTTTTAAAATTTTAAAATTAATTTTTTCAAATAAATAAAATTTATTTTAAAATTATATAAATTCACAAATGTATACAAATAATTGCGCTAGATAAAAATGGTACTGCAAAAAAATTAATTTGAAATGGTGAAATTTTGAATTTTGAATGTAATATTTTTTAATGAATTCAATAATTCTATTTATATATAAATCTTTTAGATATTTTATTTTTTCTTAAATATTATTATATGTTTTGAATTTTTTTATTTTTAATTAAAAATTAAAATTATTATATTTTAATTATATTATTTGTAATTTATATATTAAACTTATAAGTGATTAAATAGTATTAATTTATATATTTAAATATATTTAAATAAATAAAAATAATCGGTATGTTGCACGAATAAAAATATAATTAAATAAACAATTTAATTGATATTAACCGATCTAATCTAAGTCATTGCCATATTTTTAATGTGGAAAAAAAAATCAGATAAGTTTGCAAATATCTTGTCGTAAAACACACAACACATGTCGGAGCATCAATAATTTTCTCATCCCAATGAGTAGAAGTGAGGGACAAATTGTTTTGTCTTCGCTCTTATTTTTTGGCTGATATGTCAACAAAAAGTTCACGTAAATTTCAATAACTAAGCCAATAAACATTCAACGTACATGGATAGAGATAGATAGAATGCGTTTTTCATATTTTTTTTATGAAAGAAGTTATAATTTTAAATAAAAATTTACAGATTTAAATTTTAAATTTATTAAAAATTATATTTTAAAAATAATTATATAAATTAATTAAATTAAACTCATAAATTTCTTTTTGAACTTCGTATCTGCATTAAAGGTTTTAATTTAACTTTCAAGATAATTAAACAAATGAAAATTTTCTTTTTCAAATGTGAAAGACAACCTTGCTTTATTTCAAAAAGAACAGAAATTGGGGATAGAACGTGGAGTTTGGATGTAGACATTTGTGGCTAAAACAAAATGTTATCACTATTGTGGGTGTGACATATATACGGTACGATATGAGTAATTATTGTAGTCCGTGAATATGCAGTTTGGGTGTGTAATTATTATAGACCGTACAATTATTTGAATATGCAATGGGGTGTGTTATTATTTGGACAGTACAATTATTTGAATTGTCATTATTATAGACGGTACAATTATTTGAATACGCATGGTGTGTAATTATTACAGATAGTACAATTATTTGAATGTGTGAAATAATAAATTAGTTTTTTTTTTTTTTATCATTCAACGAGGCATAGTCCTACATTAAAGAAAAGAAGAAGAGGTTGAGATTTGAATTCTAACTTTTGGTGTCTTCTTAAGTTACCTTGATCAATAGGTCAAAAGATTGAAGACAGGTGTCATTCATATATGTCAATAAATAATTTTATACGTATATGTCACATTTCAATTACAAATTTATAGATACAAATGGTAAAAGTGATTGAATTTTAAAATTTATTTTAATTTATTATAATTTAAATTTTATTTAAGAAACATTTAGTTTACAAAATTATAAATTTTGAAAAAAAAAGATTTTTGAAAAAATATAATTATGGAGAAAATATATTTTTTCATGATATCTCGTTTTTAAGTTGTTATGTTTGATTAAAAAAAATCATATTATTTAATAATATATTTTTATTATAATATCTTTTAATGCATAACAAACATTATAATTTATCAAATAAAGATAATAAACAATTAAAACATTTTAAATCGTAAAAACATAATATTCGAATGATCAATTATAAAAAATTAATTATCAATTATTATGTTAATTTTATATAATAATTAATTATACACATATTTTTAAAAAATTATAAAAAATAATTACTACATTTAACATAAAAACACATTAATTAATTAATTTTTTTAAAAATAATATACAATTACATCTTTTATCTTAAAAAAATATAATTTTTATAATTTTAAATAAATGATAATGACTACAATTACTGTGGCACATGGGTCCACTTCTTTGTCTTTTCTTTAACTTGTCACTGCATCTCTCAACCTAGAAAATACAATATTTAAGTAGACAAATAAATAAAAAATTAACCAATTATTAAATACTTCGTATTTATTAAAAAAAGTAATACATAATCATAATTACTATGTTTAAAAACCTATAAACATAGTATTTGAATGAAAAAAAAAAAAAGACAAAACAATCACTATTACTGTGTTTGGTTTCATATCAACGTTGTATTTGATATTAAAAAAAATTCAAATACTTTATTAAATATTCCAACAAATGTAATATTTGTGATATTTATTTTAAAAGAGTAAAATAGACAAAAATAATTTTTTTTTCAAGTCAGATGTAAAACAAAAGTAATTTTTCTCTCAAAATTTTAAAAAATAATAATAAAATATAAGTTTTTATTCTAAAACTTTAAATACTATTAATAATCTAATATTATTCCCAAGAATCAAATACCCTAAACCAAATGTAAGAATTTAAATACCTAAAATTATTATTTTTTAAATAAATAAAATTTATCTTTAAATTATATAAATTTACAAGTATATAAAAATGGTTGCATTAGATGAAAATGACACAAATGAAGAAAGCTAATTTGAAAGAATTGAAATTTTTAATTTTTAATTTAATATTTTGTTGGTATACTCAATAATATTATTTTTATATAAATCTTTTGGTTATTTTATTTTTCCTTAAATATTATTATATGTTTTAAATTTTTAATTAAAATTAAAATTTTATTACGTTTTGATATCTTAATTATATTATTTATAGTTTACATATATATTAAACAAATAAATAATTAGATAATATAATTTATATATCTAAATACATATAAATAAATAAAAAATAATTTATATATTACACAAATAAAAAAACTAACTAGGTAAATAATTTGATTGATATTGACCGTCTAGGTCTAACCAAGTCATTGCCATATTTTAATGTGGAAAAGAAAATCAGATAAGTTTGCAAATATCTTGTCGTAAAATACACAACACATGTTAGAGTATCAAATTTTCTCATCCAATAACTTAATAGAAGTAAGATACAAATTGTTTTGTTTTTTCTCCCGTCTTATTGGCTGTTATGTCAACAAAAGTTTGCGTGAATTTGAATTTGAGTCTGTTTATAATGAAAAGATGTGCCCACAGCGGCTTTTAAGTTTTAAATCTAAATGAGATGTGATGGGCATGAATTTTTTACTGGAGAGAGAGGCTTCGGTTTACAGTTCCCGTAGCTTATTTATTGCTTTTTCCATTTTTCTCCTTTTAAGTTCAAAACTTTTAATTTTTTTTAATTTTGATTATTTTATTTAAAAATTATTAAATAAATTTGTTAATTTAATATAAAATAAAATTTATTACATAATAAATTAATTAATAACTAAATTTTATTTTAAAATTTTTCAATTACTTATTAATTTTATAAATATTAAATAATTTAAAATTTTATTTTTATAATTTTTAATTAATATTTTTAATAATTATTTTTTCATTATAATTTAATTTATCATTATCGTTATTTTTACATTAAACATATATTTAATCATGAATTTTAATTTTACTGTTATAATAATCAATTTTACATTAATCATTATTTTTAATTTTATCAAATTTAATATTACTATTTATCTAAATGAATTTTAAGCCAATAAACATTGGATAGATTATAAATAGAACATGTCCCTCATAAATTTTTTTTTTATGAAAGAAGTTACAATTTTAAATAAAAAATTTATAAATGTTAAATTTTAATTTTTAAATGTATTCAAAATTATATCTTAAAAATTATATAAATTAATTAAACTAAATTTATAATTTTCTTTTTGATCATTATATCTCCATTAGAGATTTTAATTTAAATTTCAAAATAATTAAAAAAGTAAAATTTATTGTTTTCTAAAACGTGAAAAGACTACCTTACTTTATTGAAAAAAGAAAAGAAAATGAGTGTAAAACAAGAGGTGGGATCGGGCATCTGTGGCTCCAAAAAAGGTTATTACAATTGTAGATAGTACCATTTCAATTATAAATTTATAAATAGGGATGATAAAAGTGATTGAATTTTAAAATTTTATTCAATCTATTATACTTTAAATTTTACTTAAAATTATTTAATAAAAAAATTAATAATTTATATCTTCATACCTAATTTATATTTAAAATGTAATTCGAAATCAAATCAATATCAAATTTGATAAATTTAATAAACAGTCCAAAATTTTGAAATCCGAAAACATACTTAAATTGAAATAACTGTCTTAAGTTAATTGAAAGAAATCATGTTAAGATCACTCCCCAACAACTATTAATGAGAGGAAGACAATCTTTCAATGAAAATGTCATCAAAGAAAGGAAAGGGAAGGAAGAAAGTCAACAACGAATTCACTGACCAAATAAGTATTAATTGTCACGAGTTGAATCCGGCTTTATTGTCTTGCATAGCACATGCGTGTTTGGTACAAACAAACTTTGATTTGTTTTTCTTTTTTAAACGTGCATTTTTGGCAGGTAGGTCGGAACCAAAAATAGTTGACATGATTTTTATTTGATGAGTAATTTTCTGTGAACCATATTATGCTGAGTTTTTTTTTTTTTTTTTTAATTTCTTTTAATTTTTACGAACTAAGCGTTTTTGATATCTTTATTCCTAAATAAAAATGTTTTCATATTATTTTTCCAATTAAAGAATCATTAAATCATGCCAACAACACATCATCCTCTCTAATAATTAATTAATATTGAAATGAATGAAAAATGTTGAATTTATTTAACGTTTAAATCAATTTTTCATTCAAATTACATTGGAAATCAACATGCTTTTCTTTTCAATTACGAATAAAATACAACTTTCTCTAACGAAAAAATAAAAATAAATAATAGGCAATTAAATTGAAATAATAATAAGATGAACACTTGGGTTATCAATATTGTAAAATCAAAATAATTGTACAAAAACGGAATTTCCTCGAAAATAGATAGGAGAGATATAGACCTAGCATTTTTACCTCAGTTATCAATTTTCAGTAAGTATACTTCAATTTCCAAATAAATTTGATAGATCAGTAATGAGTCATTATATCAAAAGATGCAATTCTAGCATTTTTACAACTTTATTCAGTACAATTAATGGCCATTTTATCATAGCCCAACACCTCTTTAAACGATATTTTAGTGTCACAATAATATAAACGAGAGGATTTACATGTGTCTTTTCCAACAATTTTTTTTACCCATGGAAAAGGGGAAAAAATTATTTGGCAATTTGTACACATGTAATGTTGCTACATATGTAATAAGTGAATGGTTGTCGTTTTATACACAACAAACTAGTATATATAGATGATGGATGTGCTAAGTCAGATCATGCACAAACACAACACCTATTAGGAAGAAGATTAACTAAAGCTCACTGACATGGCTCAAAACGCCACCACCAATGGTCGTGTTAAAAATATTACTAGCTCACCCATCGCATATCAGATTTCCAAAGATTGGCAAGGAGCTGTTGGATCTGGCAATCTCAACTCTTATCCAGTTCAAATCCAGGCTTCTGTTACAGGTACTTTTCAACATGTTGGAAATGAAAATGGTTCACAGGGAGCTGCTGTGTATCGCGTCACAATTAGCTCTGCAAAAGCTTATGATGTACTGATAGCTTGGTTCAACCCGCCTAATTCTCCTAACAAGGTATATAATAATAATGATCTCAAGTCTTTACCAAATTAACATGCACTTTACTTCTTAGTTTTTTAAAAATTTCAAAACAAAGAAAATTTAAAGTAATGTATGATTATTAACTGTATAATGCAGGCTTATACTCTGATTGATCAAGCTGGCTCCTTTACACCCGATCGTTGGCCTGGAGTTTTTAATACCCTGATCAATTCCAGCCAAAAGAGCACCAGTACACTTGGAGGATGCACCTCAGAAGTTGAAATTGGGGATGAAAATTTCCCAACATTTTCGGCAACAATAAGTACTGCTTAACTGCCTGTGTTAAGGGCTAATGTAATAGGCTGTCAAAAGTACTAAGTAAATAAAGTGCCTTGTGCACTAGCACTCTTAGACTATTAGAGTGAATTTGGCAGCCAATAGACTATTAGTGTGTTTATGTGTTTGTAATGTAATATTTTGGTTTCCTATGGATCGTACATCCCATGTGGAAATTTTAAATATCAATAAAGAATTACACCCATTGTCTGGTTTATAACTTTGTTTGCATAGGAAAAATTTTTTCTAATTACTGAATATATAATTTTATTATCAATTAATTTTTGTTGTGGTGGAGACGATAACTATAAAACATTTTCTGTCCCTTAAGAATAAGAATTTATTGAAATACTTAAGAATAAATTTTCAAAAAAAAAAAATAATTTTGAATACTGGATGTTAAAAAATAAATAAATGATATAATTTTTGGACACCAAAAAAGAAAAAAGGATCAAGAAAATGAGGAGAATGACATATAAAGTTTGTCTACTTTTTTGCCTAGTCACTAAAAAAGCTTAAGAAGACATTTAAAATAAAAACCCGAGTCTTACTATCTTCATTCACTATCATTTATCCAATGGATCAATAAAAACTAAATATAAAGTTTGAAATATAAATTAATTTTTTGAATTTCTTTTGCAACACTTTCTACTATATTTCTACTAAATTCATATTTGGCTCAAAGCAACTTAAAGTAAAAAAATATATTTTTTTTTCTCTATCAAATCATTTTAATGGATGTCAGGAACATATCACTTATAATCATTGTATTGGGTTTGTCAAAAATTATATAAAATCCACACTTATGAGTGATAAACTTTTACATGCATGTGTATTACGATGGGATATTTGTAGGAATAATGTAGTAAAAAAATTATAAATGAAATGGTCTCACGGTTGTCTACCATAGAAAGAAGTAGAAAGTAATTCAAAGTCTACACCCCATTAAAATTTCAATTTGATAAGATATAGTACTACATTTATAGTCATTAGATGAGAGCCAAATAAATAATGAATATTTATTTATATAAAAATTGTATATTTATAAATACAATAATATATTCTTAATTCGATGATTTAAAGAAGTATTTTTACCTATGTTTGGATCTTTCTAAGGAGACGACAATTGGGTCAGTTAATCAAGTTATTTTAGATAAAAAAATTCAAATTATATTCATCCGAATCAGTGATATATAAGGGGCGTACATATGATATTCTTGGAGCTACTAAACTACTTTCCCTCTTCCAGCTTTGAAGCCTGCCTTTAGCCTAACTTATAAAATTAAGACTTTCCTTCTAGATCGGTCACTTTCTTTCCACAATGGAGATGTTGTAGATAAAATGAAACACGATGATTTACAAGTGGCTGGATAATTTCCACTACCCTCGATTTGTCTTAGCTACATTAACAATTTTTTTTCAATCTTTAATTATTCACACATGTTGAGACGAGAAAAGAATCATTGTCAGATGAACTCGCCAAAAGTTCTCCTTTGCAGGAAAAGCCAATTTCTTATAATAAAAATTATTTAACTGCCACTAGTTGAATCGGCTTCGTTGCTGTACCGGCTTATTGTCATTTATAACACGTGTGTTTGGTGCAAACAAATTTTGATTTTTTTTTTCTTTTTTAAACGTGCATTTTTGGTAGGTAGGTCGGAACCAAAAATAATTCAGATGATTTTTATTTGATGGGCAATTTCCTGTGAACCATATTATGCTGAGTTTTTTTTTTTAACAAACTAAGGTTCTTCGATATCTTTATTACGAAAATAAAGTGGTCATAATTTTATGCTAACAACAAATCATCTTTTCTAATAATTAATTAATATTCAAATGAATGAAAAAAATTGAATTTATTTCACGTTTAAACCAATTTTTCGTTCAAATTACATTGTAAAACAATATGCTTTTCAAAGACTAATAAAATACAAATCTCTTTAAAGGAAAAAATAAGTAATAGCCAATTAAGTTGAGCTAATAATAAGATGAACGCTTAGGTTATCTATTGTAAAATCAAAATAATTGTACCACAAAAAAATTTCTTCGAAAATTTAAAATTTGTATATTTATAAATACAATGATATATTCTTAATTAGATGATTAAAATAAGATAAGATTTAATTATTCTAAACACTAAATTTTATCCGACTTAATGATTTTATATTTTAAATTAATCTAGCTCTTAAATTTATGTTGAAATTTTCACCAAAATGATGTAACATTAATTTTTGAGCTATGAATCGTTCGACAAGGACTCTAAAATTAACTTTAAAATGAATCCATTTAGAAAGGTCCGAAAATAAAATCCAAAACATTGAGTCAAGGTTTAGTCCATTTCAAAATCCATAAGCCCAAAATCCAAATCCACTTAAGACCTATAGTTTGATATTGTTTGAACTTTAATTAGTTAAAAATTTTATTTGAAATCTAAAACAGAAAGAAAAAAAAAAGAGAAAAAATATAGCTATCGAAGCTTGGTACCGTGCATGGTAGTAGCGTCCATACGCTCCAGGCCACACTGGGAGGCACCTTAATAACCTAACAGCGCCCTTTTCTCTTCCATACTATGGTCTGCCATCCCAATCTTCTCTATGATCCTCAAACTGCTTTTAAGACTAAGTAATCTTAAATAAAGGAAGAGGCCACTCTTTTGGACACCAGAAGCCCGTTAAAACTCATACAAACATCAAAAATCCACTTTGCAAGACCCTTAAGCATCATTAATCCCCAATTCCACCTTCACAACATTCATTGCCGAACCCAACAACTCATTAACCACTACCTCTCTCAACCACAAACCCACACAAAACAGGAAAAAAAAAATTAAACACATCCCTTGGGAACGAGGAACATCACCAAAAAAAAAGCCACAAAAAATAAAACAAAAAAATGAAATCAACAAAACTGAGAAGAAAAGTAGGTTTCAGTTTTAGAGTGTTTAGAAAGATTTTAAAGACTAATTTTTTTTAAAGGAAGGGCTCGATTAGTGAAAAAGTATACTAGAAGCTGGTGGTGTTTGGCGTCGCAAATGAGGGCTATTTTGGTTTTGAAACCGATGGTTTTAAGTTTAGGTCTAGGATTTCAAGATAAGTTTTGGCGAAACCAAGTGCAAAAGTAGAAAAAAAAAGGAAAGAGGGATTTTTGGGTGTATGTTGGGATTCAACCGGTGGTGGTGCTGATTTTTGAGTTTGGGAGTGGCCAATATCTTAGATTTTTTTTAGAGAAGAATTTAAAAAAAAAATAGGTGAAACGAATTGAAAAAAAGTTTGATATTTATAGATTGAAAAATAAAATCACCAAAATACCTATGTATGACCTGACCCGGATCCGAGATCCACATACTCGACCCATTTTGGTTCCCTTTAACTAGCCTAGATTAGTTCAATCGAACCACTTATGAACCATAGAAAAACTATTGTTGAACTACTAGTGGATCGCTAAACCACTCTGAACCACTTATGAACCATAGAAAAATTATCGATGAGCTGCTGGTGGATCGACAAACCCTTATGGACCGCTCGAACCATTGACTAGTTTTGACCACTCCCTTTTGGGTAATTTTTCTTTGTTTAATAATTTTTTTGATAAATTATTCATTTATTTATCTTTACATATTTAATTTGTAAATTTTTAGATAAACCTATATTTAAAGAAAAAAATAAAAAATGTAAAAATTTTAATAAATAAAAAAAAAAGGGAATTTTATTCGATAATAATATTTTAAGAAAAGTCTCATAGTAATTCTTATAAAATCTTTAAGTGAGAAGTTTTTTTAAATATTACTAGCATATTGGAGTATTTATAAAAAAATTTTAATACAAAAAATTCCATTATATTCTATTAAAAAATGTGAAAAATATGAAAAAAAAGGGAAGATTAATAAAAGAAAAATTCTAAAAAATGGGGGACAAATAATTTATAAAAAATAAATAAATGAAAATAAAATAGAATATGTTAGCCTTGAATTGATTTTTATTTTGAAATGATAAAATATTAAGCTAAATAAGTTTGATCAAGATTTTGAAAAAAATTTATTTAGTATATGTTTTTAAATTTTATTATTTTAGTACTAAATAAATAATATGATTTTCAAAATTTAAAAAAACCTATTTTATGTTTTCTAATTTCTCAAATCAAAATTATCTTTAATCATTATTTATTTGAACTTAAATGAAAGACCAATTGTTGTTTTAAAGTGAATTTATTCATTTTGGACTCAATACAATTTTGAAAATATTGGTTCTAAAAAATAAATTAACTTGAAAAAGTTGTTTCACAGTAACAAAGTTTTCTAACACTGAAATTGTTTTATTTTTCTATATTAATACATAAAGTTTTAATAATTGAATTTTATATGGTTGGAAAGCTCTTTGAGTTTACTTTTTAATGGATAAACAAAATCAAAATTAAAATTCTTTTAGAAAAGGTTTTGAGCTTTTATTAGACACTATGTAGTTGTCTAAACACGCATAAGAGGTAGTTTTAAAAATTCATTATAATTCATATACAATGAATTAGATGATGAATTTTACATGGATAGAAAGCCTTTTTAAGCCTAGCTTCTAAATCTTCAAATCGTTTTTGATTTGGAGTTGTATAACTCAAGATATAATCAAATTAGTGAGTAGAATGTAAAATAGGAGATAACCGGTAGTACTGGTCATCTAGAATCATTCAGCTGACCCAATCGATAGGGCACCAAAACCAATCGATCATCTCAACTATAATGGTAAAAAATTGAGTGAAATTCAATAATCAATCGATCCCCTATCAAAATCAATCAATCCCTTCATCCCAACCAAGCTCTAACGACTAGTTTCAAGTGAGGAAAACATGGTCTTTCATTTTCCAAGCATTCCTAACAGCGATTTCCTCATTTTCCTCTATAAAGTGGGCATTCTAACACAACAAAAAGCTGACGAATTAGGAGAGTAAGATCAAACAAGTCATATTTTCATTCTCTCAAAGAAATCCAAAGTTTTAAAGCTCAAATTCAATATCTTTTGTATATCTTTTCGTATCTTTCTTTTTACCCATTGTCAAATTTCAAGTAATGAATGTTTTGAAAATGATGCTAATAATTTGTGATTCAAATTTAAATACTCATTCATATCAAATTACATCAATGAAGCAAAATGAGTTAAGGTTGGCAAAAATAAAGTTATTTTTGGCAATATCTGTTAACAAGCTCATCTTTTATCAATATATGTTCTTCAAAAAAGGTATTCATATTTGACATGAAAAATGATCATCTTTCTTTTACCTTTCATACATTAATAAGATTTTCCATTTCATACCTTTTTTTAACCTGTTACGATTCATTTGAAAAAACAAACCACCTTGGATCATTCTCCAAGCTAAGAGGCAAATTTTGGAAAAAAACCTTTCACAAAAGTAAGGCAAAGGTCACAAAAGATCTCAAGGGCAAAAAAAAAAAAAAACATACCTAGAAAGAAGTAGTAAGCCATTTACATTTGAATCCTCTTTAAAAAGGAAAAATGTTGAAAAGATAAAATTGATAATTATAAGAAATGAAAAAGAAATAGAAAATGAGGAAATGCTTATGAAGAAGGGGGCAGAATGCCATGGTATTCTATTTTGAAAAGAAATAATCATTTGGTTCGCAACCCTTTTAACATGCATGTCCAGTGACTCACATCACCATATACTGTTAAAAGATGGATGCTCATGCCCATAATATTAAATTATTGATCCATATTTTTCATGATAGCCTTATAGGATTTACCACTAAATAGTACATTCAACTAGATAGAAGCCAGGTCCGTTCGTGAAAAGAGCTTAGTTGCATAATATAGATATGTTGTAGATTTAAACTTAGATTGTATGCCATTATAAAATATGGAGAAGAAAGCTACTAAGAGCTTTAAAGAATATGCTCTAAGGTAGAAAGATGCAGTCGACTAAGTTCAACCTCTCGTTATAGAAAAAGAGACCATTGTCTTATTTGTTAATACTTTTTAAGTGTTGTATTATGATAAGATGATTGAAAATGCCACAAAAAAATTTACAGATATGGTGATTTTTAGAGAAATAATAAAGAATGCAATCCAGAATAGCAAGCTTGATGAATGAGACACATACAAAGAGAAATCATCCATGAAAAAAGAAGGAGATGTTTAAACTGTGACTTATTAGAAGTAATGGGTTAGAAGATTTGCCTTGTATTACCCTCACTTGGTCTACCATTTTTTCTACCCTACCATAAACAATGTCTCAACAAATCTTTACCCACTTTAACCAATCCTACAATCCAGATCTCAACCGGGCCTTCACCAAGCACCCATTCATACTTCTTTATCTCAATTTGATAACCCTGTGGGTAATTAAAGAAGGCTAAGGAACAACCAAGATAGAACATGCATTGATGAAATTCTCATGTCTTACATTAAGTTATTTTTTTTGCTCATTGAGAATGACTTTATTGTAGTGGTCCATTTAGACTCATTGAAACCTCTCTACCTCAATTGGTATGATACCAATACCCAATACAAGTGTCATTGTGGGAATGTGGGCCATTCGATAAAAAGTTACCCTACTTTCAAACATAAGTTGCAAAGTTTAATCAAGGCTGGCTTGTTGAACTTCGATAAAAAAAGCTAGGTCAAGCGTTAGTGGGGAATTTTTTACCTGATCACATTAAGGCATGGTGATAGGGAAAGACAAGGTTGCTTGCATTTTTTTGAATCTCTTTGAAAGTAATGTTTTTGCTTGCAAGCATTAAAGGACCTTTTGGACTTTCATTTTGCCTTTATCATTTCAATAAAATGGCAATGATGCATTTTCATTTCCACTTTCATTCGAATTGTTATTTTGTGCTTTTGTATATCTTTTCGTATCTTTCTTTTTACCCATTGTCAAATTTCAAGTAATGAATGTTTTGAAAATGATGCTAATAATTTGTGATTCAATTTTAAATACTCATTCATATCAAATTACATCAATGAAGCAAAAGGAGTTAAGGTTGGCAAAAATAAAGTTGTTTTCGGCAACATCTGTTAACAAGCTCATCTTTTATCAATTTATGTTCTTCAAAAAAGGTATTCATATTTGACATGAGAAATGATCATCTTTCTTTTACCTTTCATACATTAATAAGATTTTCCATTTCATACCTTTTTTTAACCTGTTACGATTCATTTGAAAAAAAAAACCACCTTGGATCATTCTCCAAGCTAAGAGGCAAATTTTGGAAAAAAAACCTTTCACAAAAGTAAGGCAAAGGTCACAAAAGATCTCAAGGGCAAAAAAAAAAAAAAACATACCTAGAAAGAAGTAGTAAGCCATTTACATTTGAATCCTCTTTAAAAAGGAAAAATGTTGAAAAGATAAAATTGATAATTATAAGAAATGAAAAAGAAATAAAAATTGAGAAAATGCTTATGAAGAAGAGGGCAGAATGCCATGGTATTTTATTTTGAAAAGAAATAATCATTTGGTTCGCAACCCTTTTAACATGCATGTTTTGAGCTTATTTTATCAATTTTTCTATAACCTTTATATTTTACAAACATATTGGAGAATTTGGATGAGAATTTTTTAAGACCAAGGTTCTAAACTTCATTTTCATAAATAAAAGTTTTTACATGAAAATCTAATGAATACGACGACGGAGCCTCTTCAGAGTGAGATATTAGTCTCCATGAATATTCTTAAGGTAAGAAAATTATCTTTAATTGTATCAAACTATTGAAATAATTTTTAGATCAATTTTCAATAATTAAATTAGTTGGTAAAATTATAAAGAAACTTTACGGCTTAGATGATTTGAAATGAAACTGGCACTATCTTTTAGAAGGGAGTTGTGAGGGTGCTATAACCTTCCTCACGTGTAACTGCACTATCGAACCTAAGATTTGATTTCGTGGATTATAATATACTATTTAAAGATACCTAAGTTAATCTTTGGATTCATCTTTAAATGGGATAAATTTTGTTAAGTGATCAATCACATATTAACAAAAAAAAATTGGTGGTGACTCATTTAATCTATATCTAACAATAGGTCTACGAGTTTATATGTTGTTAATAATAACAATTAATTTATTTTAAATGGAATAACATAAAATATTCATCTCTATGTGAATATATAATTAAACTAAAGATAAGTTTAAAATATTTAACATGTACTTAAATTAGAATATAATTTAATAGTAATTAAGAACATTCTAAAATTAATTGAATTCTCATTATTTAATAATTAGAAAAGTCTTGGACAAAAAAAAATTGAAAAAATGAAAAAAAAAGAGAGATATTTTAAAAGATCATTTAAAGTCATTAAACATTAGTAGAATAATAGTTTGTGTTATATTTATAATTAATATTTCTTTTAAAATAAAAATTAAATTTATGTTCAATTTCAAAATTTTTAAGTTTGATCATTTCAAATTTAAGTTATTTTATTTTCAAATTAGTTCAAGATTAAAATTTTAAGTTTGAATCTATTTCTAATTTAAATTAGATGAATTGAGGTTGTTGGCTATTACATGTTAAAAAAAAAAAAGAATTTGTTTAATTATTTAAAATAAGCTATTATATGTTAAAAAAAAAAAAAAGAAAGTTAATCCCTCCACTAATAAATCAAGAGCCGAGGAATAATAACTTTACAAACTTGCCCTCAGATTTTTGTGGACGTGAAAATTTGGAAGAATAGAAGCGAGTGATACTCACACAAGATAAACTCAAAAGACAAAGAGAAAAAGACCAAAAAAAAAGACTTCGTGTTCCAAACCGAACTTTCCTTTTTCTTTATTTTGTTCTTCCAATATTCAAATTTTGATTTTCATCTAACTGCCATTGCAATTCATTTCGCTTATTTTTCTTTTTCTGCTCTATTTTTTTTTTCCATTATCTACTTATACTTTGGCTAAAATATAAAAATTCCTTAAACTATTCAAAACAATGTAACTAAACTCTTATATTATTATTTATTAATAAAAAGAACATGATTATATATAAAATTAATAAAAGAGAAAAATATTTATCTATATATAAAAATTAAAAAATGATTAATTAATTGATAATGTAATAAAAAATAATTAGTGAAAAGGAAATTTATGTATGTATAATTAATAAAAAAGGAAATATTTATATATATTTATATGAAAATTAAAAAAATTATTTTAATTTGCTTTTTATTAATTTTTATATAAATATAGATATTTTCATTTTTATATAAATGTAAATATTTTCATTTTTTAATTTTATCTGTAGACATTACTTTTTATTAATAAATAATAATTTGTTATTTTTATTAAAACTATACATAAATTGAAAATATTTATTATTTGATACAATAATAAAAAATAATGAATGAAAAGATGTCCATATGCAAAATTAACAAAAAAATGAAAATACTTTTACGACCTCTAATGTACATATATTTTATTTACATGTACATATGACAATCATTTGCAATTTTGAGCTAACATTCAATAAATATTAAGATCATAAAAGTAATTTTTTTATTAATTTTAAATATTAGTATTATTTTTTTAATATTTTTTAATTATGATACCAATTAAAAAAAATTTTGTCAAACCACTTTTTTCCAATGAAAATTTTTTATTTTTTTACATTTTTTGTTGTGTATATTTTTATCACATAATTATCTACATGTCTTACAATATGTTAATATATAATTAATCTAATTATAAAAACTTAACTAATAAAAAATAAAAAAATAAAAAATTATTTAAAAATAATATAAAAGCTTTATTAAATTGTTTTGAATACTTTTTTTTCATATTTTAAATTTATTCTTTTACCCTATTGCACTGATCTGGATTCACCTTAATTTTTTTTCTACGCGCCTCATTTTATTCTTATTCTTTTTATTTTTAAATACTTTATTATCATTCTCTTTTAACATTTTAACCTTGTTATTTTATCTTTTCGCACTAATCTCAAGTCACCCTAACCTTTATTTTTCTGCTTATGCCCCTCAATTTGTTCTACTTTTTAAAATACTTTATTCCCATAAGCTCCAGTATCAAGACGAACGTGTCAATGTGACATGAAGCTTTACGTCAGCTTTATTTCAACATCATATTAATTTATTTAAATTACTTTAATAAAAAAATTTCTTACGTTAATGTGAATGTGATTCATTCTTTTTTTTTTTTAATATTTTAACGTTATTCCTTTACCCTCTTACATTAATCTCGATTCACCTCCACTTTTTTTTTTCTACATATGCCCCTCAGTTTATTCTCATCTTTTCTGTTTTCTTAATACTTAATTCTTATTCTTTATCTTTCTATTTTTCTTTGTCCGATTTTTCTCTCTTGCCTCCACCTACACTGCTTTCTTTCTTTTTCTTTTCTCCTTGTCCAGTTTCTGGTTTTTCACTCCCCAGAAGCATCTCATCTATCTTTTTCCAAGGCAACTTCGATATATTGCTTAAAACAAATTAATTTTTGAGTGCTTCATTACCTTTCTTTTTCGTTTCCCTGCTTCTAGAGTTCAATTATGGCAGAATCATTTCTCTTCAATATTGCAGAAAGAGTTCTGGAGAAAATAGCCCATCTCGCTGTAGAAGAACTTCGTTTGGCGTTTAATGTCAAAAGCGATTTGAAAAAGCTCGAGGAGACCATGAGCGGCATTAAAGATGTGCTTTTGGATGCTGAGAGGCAGCAGCACCAGAATAAAAAGTTGAGCCGTTGTTTGTGGAAGCTCAGAGACATCTTTTATGATGCTGAAGATGTGCTTGATGAATTCCACTGTGAAGCTCTACGGAAACAGGTCGTAAATCATCCAGGCATCAGCATAAGGGTACGATTTTTGGCTTTATGCTCTTTCCCACTTTTATCCTCTTTAAAAGTGGGTCATAAAATCAGAGAGATCCATCAGAGGTTAGACGAACTTGACACTGAGTGGAAGAGCTTTAATCTAGGACAGGGTGGCGATAACCGACATGTTATTCTCAGGGAGACTCACTCTTCTGTGTATTCTTCTGATGTCATTGGTAGAGATGTGGATAAAGAGAAAATCGTCAACCGTTTGATGGAACCAAGTAAGGCTGGAGACATCCCTGTCATTCCCATTGTTGGAATTGGGGGTCTAGGGAAAACCACACTCGCTCGACTCGTATGCAATGACGATCGGGTTACTAGACTTTTCCCATTGAAAATATGGGTCTGTGTTTCTGAGGAATTTACCCTTGCTAGATTGCTCAAGCTGATTATTCACTCCATCAACAAACGAGAAAAATGTGATGATTTACCAGTTGAGGCCTTGCAAACTTGTTTGCGAAGTCTTTTGACTGATAAGAAGTTTTTGCTCGTTCTAGATGACGTGTGGAATGAAGATCGTGGGAGAAGGATTGAGTTAAGAGATTTATTGAAGTCAATGGGTGACTTTGCTCAAAGTAAAATCATTGTGACTACTCGGAGTTTGAAGGTTGCCTCAATAATGAGTTCAGTTCACCCTTATGAATTGAATGGTCTCCCTCATGAAGAATGTTTGACTTTGTTTGCAAAATGGGCATTTAGTGATGGTGATGAGAGGCGGCATCCAAATCTCATGAGAATCGGAGAAGAAATTGTAAAAAAATGCAAAGGGGTTCCTTTGGCAGTAAGAACAGTGGGGAGCTTGCTTTGTTCAGAAACTGAAGAATCCGAATGGATCTCTGTTAGAGATGATGAAATATGGAGACTTCAGCAAGGTGAAGATGGTATTTTTCCAGTGTTGAAGTTGAGTTACAACCATTTGCCATCTCATTTGCAACGATGTTTTGCATTTTTGTCCTTGTACCCAAAGGATGAAATCTATGATAGTGATGATGTCATCCAATTTTGGATGGCAAATGGACTGCTTGAGTATTCAAAGCAAAAGCAAGAGTGGGAGGATGTTGGGAGGCGATATTTGAATGAGTTACTGTCAAGGTGCCTCATTGAGAAGGTTGAGGATTTCTTCTTTGCTTGTAGATTTAAAATGCATGATTTGATCCATGATGTTGGATTAGAGGTGTTACAAAAAGAGTGTAAAACAGTGAATTACCAAACAGAAAGTGTTGACAAAAAAACTCGACATTTATCATTTTGTGAGGACGGGCTGCTGGAACTTCCACAAATTTTGAAGAAATTAAAAAATGTTCGAACGGCAATTGCGCCAAAGGTTTCAAGGGAACCAAATACTATTGGTGACTCTTTTATCAATTTATGTGTCTCAAATTTCAAGCATCTACGGGCACTTAATTTAAGTGGTTCATTATTGAAGGCCTTACCAAATTCCATTGGTACCTTGAAGCACTTACGATACCTCAACTTGAAAGGATGTCGCCTAATACGGGAACTTCCTAGTTCTTTCTATGGGCTACGGAGCTTGCTAACGTTAAAAATGACTGCTGTTCCTTTGATGCAGTTGCCTGACAGCGTGCAAAGCTTGATTGAGCTTAGACATCTAGAAATAACTATTGAAGCTAAGCGTTTGAAAGAAATTAGACCACGATGTTGGAGTTCTCTTCAATACTTAAAGTTGGCTAACTGTGAGAAGTTAAAATGTTTGTTTGAAGGAATGCAGTGCCTGACATCACTTCGAACACTTTATCTGCTTTATTGTCATAAACTTGTTTCATTGCCACGAAGCCTGAAATTCCTAACCAAATTAGAAGAACTTTACATTGTTCATTGTCGTAAAATCAATTTACAAACGGAACCGGAAGAGGAAGAAGACAAAGACCTTCACTTGAGCCTTAAAACTTTCAGAGTATGGGGGTTAGCTGCATTGACATATTTGCCACGATTGCTGTTCGAAGGATCTTCTACCACCTTGCAGCATATAGAAATTGAATTCTGTTACAAGCTTGAGGTTCTACCAGCGTGGCTACAAAATCTCACATCACTTCATAAACTTGAGATCCGTCGTTGCCGAAGTTTGTTATCTCTTCCGGAGGGAATGGATCGCCTCACTGAACTTAGACAACTAAAAATTGAAAGATGTCCGATCTTGAGCGAAAGATGCCGACGAGATGGGGGTGCAGATTGGCACAAAATTGCACATGTCCAAGAGGTTGATATCATAGATGATTAGAGGTATGTAGTAAATGTTGAAATTCTCTATCAGATTTTATTTGCTCTTATCTCTCTTTCATGTTTTGCTTCTTTCAATCTTCACCAGAGGCCTTTTCTCCTCTTTCTTTAAAAACTTGTTGTACGTTGACAATAAGAATTTAGAGTTTCCTGTGTTATTAAGGTTGTTACATAAAACTTCTTTTTGCCTTAAATATCTTTTAAAGCTAACTACTTTTAATGGGAAAAATTTTTTGTTTCAAGTACTGCAGGTATATAATTTGGAGCTAGCTTCCACACAGAATAACAAGGTGAGCTTTCATTTACTGCCATACCAATCTACTTTAACTATTATAATTAGAGAAATTATTCCATCTACTAAGATTTTAGACTTTGTAAGCGGGGTTAGTAAGATGACACATGTATATTCCACATTTCGTCGAAAACTTTCAAATCTTTTCCAGATTTTTTTTTCTTTCTACATACAGCAACAAAACTCAATGTTTAAGTAGAGTATTTAAAAAATATAATCTATCACTCTTTTAGACTTGCATTTGATTGCAACCATTGTCATTAGAATTTGTGTGAAATGATAAAACAAAAGGGCCAAAAATGGTAATATTTGAATACAAAATAAGAATGCAAAATTTCTTTAGCTTTAGAACATTTTCAACCAAGATAAATTTTCTTTGTTATTTACTTTCTTTTTATAGAGTAACAATTTTTATCATGGACCTATATAATTCTAATCATTTTAATTTTGTTATTAAACACATTTGGATATGAAACATTTATATATTGTTTTTTCTGATGTTCTATTGATTTAGTAATTAATTATCAGCTCTCTTTGTTAAGTACTCATTTCAAGTTTTAACCATTGCATGCAGCAGCCAGCAGATCTCATGATGGATGAATCAGCCAAAGCTTGCAGGCCATGGAAATTTTTACCCTGTTTGTTTGCATTAGATTTCAGGTTGTGGATTGTAATTCTAAAATATGTGTGAGCTTTTTACTTTGTTTTGCTTCAGATTTCAAAGTCTTGCTTGATGGTTATAGATTGGAAGTTTAATTTGTAACATTTGTTGATGTACCTAAACTCGTTTGTTTGTTTTGTTGTTTGCATAATCTACTTTGGCTATTTATTCCAGTGTTCTGTTTGTCTACCACTCTCGTTGGAACCCTTGAGATAAATGACTTATTTTGTTTTTATATATGTGATTTTGAATTATACAAAATGATAGTTAAATCTCAATTATATTGGTTATCATTTTCTGTTGTAAAACTTTAAAAAACTTTAATAGACATTCAGGACTATCTTACCTCAATAAGATTCAACCCCGCGTCATTTTAAGCTTTTGATTTGGGCATATAACCTTTGTCAGGGACTCTACCCCACAGCTAAAACCTACTTTACTCAACATACCCATACGTGCAGCTTAAGGAAACAAAAGTTCTATGAGTCACTACCAATTTAAAAAAGTCACACGATCAGATCAAATAGTATTTCGTAGACTTACAACACCAAGTTAAATCCACAAATTAACTAAAAATCCCAACAACTTTACGAGTTTTCCTAGATTGAACAAATAAATGGACTTGAGTTCACAACAAGATTTTGCCAAATGCTCTAGAGGTTGCAAGCTAGTAAGTAACATCAATATCGGCAAATGAACTTCTGATTTAGGTCATTGGTTCTAGGCACCTTTCTCGCTGCAGAGCTTTTCAATGAGATCTGCAGCATCCTGAACAGTTGTGATGCTTTGAGCATTGTCCTCTTCCACAGTGATTCCAAATTCTTCCTCAAGTCCCATCACAATCTCAACCTGAAAAAGGAATTCCACCGATTACAACAAGTACAAGCAAAAACCTTTAAGTTAAAAACAGCTAATTGACAGAAGGTAAAACAATCTAAGGGGTAAAGTGGGAGAGAGTTTAGAGTTGGGGAAGAACTAACAAAACAATGTTGTTAGTCAAAAAGCAACAAGGAAACTCAAAAGGAGAGGGGAGAGAGGGCTTCATGCTGTGGGAAGAACAAAAAGATAATTTTATTATGTTTGCCAAAATATAAAAGCTACAAAAACTTTCTTGTTTGGCCGTATGCATCCTTAGCCCAGACATGCCCATTTTGTGCCCTGCAATAATGTTCCCTCCACCAACCTAGGTCTTTTAAGGAAGAAGCACAGCCTTAAAGTACATTCCAGAGTGGACATGCTGCTCTTGCTTCAATCAAAGCAAAACCTAGAGTTGGTCAGGAAAGCTAAGATAGAAGCGTGGCATGGCTTAACATGGACAGCAAAAATAACTGCATATGCCCATCTTGATAAAGAAAATGAAGAGTGGTTTTGAGAAAAGTAATATACCAAAGGCCAAACACATAAACCAGGCATCTAAAAACAAATAGATAGGAAAAAAATTCATCAAACTCAAACAAATGCTTGCTCTCCTTGATCATGCACACTAGTTTACCGTAATGAGATGAAAACGAAAAAGAACAAAAACCTAACAGTCCGAGTGTACCGTATCAAGAGAATCAGCTCCAAGATCAGCAAATTTTGATTCCACTCAGTAAACCGTTTGTCTTTTGCTATAGCTAGTTGGTTTCCCTTACTACTCTCACATACCTATCCACAGTTCTGGTTTGGCCTGCCAATTACATTTGACACAGGCATCAAATTCCGTATTACCAAAAGTGTAACTGTGATTTCTAAAATAAAATGTCTAGATCATAAACTAATATAATTTACAACAAACCGCCTAAGATCACAAGAAGTATTTTAAAAAAAATGAACATTAATGAATATGCAGATATGAAGGACCTCATGCAACCACAAGGTGGGGAAAAAAACAGAAATGACAACAGATAAACAGATACTAGAAGCAATTGACTCGCACACCATTCCATTCCCCACGCCCCTTAAAGTTGACAACATAATAGCGTAAACTGAGAAAACAAACAATTAAACCATATTTTCTAACAACTCCGCATAAGAAATATCAAAGAGAAAAGAAATAGTTAAAATGTCTATACACTAGCAGGGGCAAGTCCACAAGTGGATTCATATCATTACAACATTTCTATACAATTAACTATTCAATGTTAATTTCATTGTCATTGGTCAAATGGACACAAGACAAAAATGTAAACCCTGTTGTGTAGTCTTTGGCCCGACCAATGGGTATATAATAACCAATACTCTTGAAACTATTAACATTTCATTCAATGAGAACATACAGCACAGGAAATCCGCAAGCGAGCAGGCATTGGATGCAACCTAAAGGAGAGGCTGCTTCTTCCCTGGTTCATAAATGAAACCAATTTCAACCCAAAAACCCTAGTTGTAGCCTGTTCAAAGATGTTCAGCAGCAAAAAAAAAAAAAAAAGTCAATAATTCACATAAAAAGAATAGTTCTAGAAGAAACAACAATCTTCAAAGATATCTCAACACCTTATACCAAGAAAAATAAAAACTTTACTTTTGCACTACCATCATAGCCTATTTTACTACATTAAAAACAAAATCCAAAAGGAAAGCCAAAGACGTGCCATTAATATGCATAGTCACTCTAAACATCAATAATGTAAATACAACGTTATATAATGATATTTGACAATATGTCATTCAAATATGCTAATCCATGTTATAAATCAAATATAATTCCTCAGAAAATCATGTTTAGCAAAAACTAGAACAGCAAACCTTCTTAAACTAAAAACCAACAATACCCAGAATATCCATAGCTTTCCTCTCTACAAAAGCTCATTGGAATGCAAAAATAAACAATGCTCCCTCTGGTTATGATAAAATTTCAGATCTCAGATTACCCAGATCATATCAGTCATGAAAGAACTTGAATTAACAAAATTAACTGTGAAGCCTCATTCTGAACACTACGAAAATCAGCATCAGATTGAAAGCTAAAAACAAGAGGTAATATCTGAACAAGACCAACTAAAAGAACAAACAGATCGCGAAAAAAACAACTAACAAAGAATAAAAGAAATAAATGAACTGTAGCTATAAAGATTCGAAGAAGGAAAAGATTGAATAGATACCAGGGTGTGGCGAGGTTGCATGGAGATTGATGAACCAGCTATGGATGCCATTTAAGCGTGCTGAAGAGAAAAAAAAAAGGAAAGAAATGAGAGGAAATGCTAAAACGGCGGAGAGAACGAAGTGAGTGTGGGGCAGATGGGTTGTTGGAGAGTTATGGCTTTTATAGCTGGGGTTTTTCCATTTTTTATATTAATTTTGCATGATTGCTGGTTCACGTGATTTGTCATTTGTGATATCGGCAGGTATGGTACGGTATTTTATTTATAAGATTGGACTGGCCCAATGCCAATAAAATGAGGCTCAATTTGAAAAACAAAAATGAAAATGCACTGAGCTAAGTCATGTTCTTATCTCTTCAAAGCCTAAACAAAATAAAAAAAAATTATTTGATAAAAAAATTATATAATTTTTAATTTTACGCACGAAATTAAAATGATAATATTTAGCAAATGATCATTGAAATTGATTCACTTGCGGTACTTCTATTCTTAAAACATTGTAATTCATTCAATTAAATTTATATTTGGATGTAACTGCAGCTTTTAGTATAATATAATTAATTTAAATGTTAATTTTAATAAAATTTATTTTATATTTTTTTAAAATTAAAGATAAATAAGTTGTTAAGTATCTCAGATCATGACAAGATATATGGTACAGTCATTATTAATTGAATTTAAATATTAATTTTAATAAAATTCATTTGATATAAATTTTTATTTTTTATTTTTTTTAAAGAAAAACCTGAAGGTAGATAACTGTTCAGTATCTCAGATCATGATAAAATGTATCGTACCTGACAACTTAAGATAAGTGATTGTAAATCGTGCATTCGAGATGACTCCAACAAGTGACCACTAATAAAACTCGAACTCAATATCTCTCTATTGAGAAAAACGAACTTTAACCTATTAAATCAATTATTTATTAGTAAATTTTTATTAATTTTTTAATTATAATTATTATTTTAATCTCATTACTTATCTAAATGATCTTAAATTAATTATTGATCAACATATTTTTAGAGACTCCTTTGAGTATTTTCGATTTATCCCTCTTGGATTGTAAGTCGGTAAGAATTCCTAAATGTAAAACGCTTTGTCTTTTTTCTTTTTTTTAGGTACTGTCATAACGTCTAGATCCGGGGATCTATCGCTAGACATTGGCTTTAGGGAGTCGCCACCAATCTTTTTGTCTAGATACGATTGGCCACCTATGGAATCTATCCTTTTAGGGAACACCTAAGTTTAAGGGTTCTAGAAAAATAGGTTCAGGTCTATAAACCAGAACAGAGTTCGGGAGTTCGGTTACGTGTGAGGAAGGTTATAGCACCTCACAAACGCCCATCAAAAGATGGTACAGCTTAATTTGTGTTATCCAAAAGCCTTAAAAATTTACCAAGTACATTAATTATTGGAATTTTCTCAATTGACTCTAATACTTTTAACAGAAAATTGAGAAAATTCCCTTACCAGGAGTATGCAAGAAAAACTATTGTTTCACTGGGCAGAGGCTCCATCGTCGATTAATTTAAAGAAAAAAATAAAATCAAAATTAAGATAGAAAGGAAGGAAAGAATGATTTTTTTTTTTAGGGAAAATTGAATACTTTCAACTTTTTCCTAAAAATATTTTTGGAAATTTCGAATTTCAAGGAAAATTGGATACTTTCAACTTTTCCTCAAAACCCTTTTTTTTGAAAATTTATTTCTAAGGAAAAATTGATACTTTCAACTTTTCCCAAAATATTTTTTTTGGAAATTTATTTTTCTTTTAAGGAAAATTGATACTTTCAACTTTTCCCTAAAAATATATTTTTTTGAAATTTATTTCTGAGGAAAATTGATACTTTCAACTTTTCCCCAAAAATATTTTTGGAAATTTATTTCTAAGAAAAATTGATACTTTCAACTTTTCCCTAAAAATATATATTTTTTGGAAGTTTATTTCTAAAAAAAAATTGATACTTTCAACTTTTCCCTAAAATATTTTTTGGAAATTTATTTCTAAGGAAAATTGATACTTTCAACTTTTCCCTAAAAATATATTTTTTAGAATTTTTTTATTTTTATTTAAAGAAAATAAAATAATAAAAAATAAATAAAAGAATATTACATAAACCTAATCTAATAAATAAACAAATAAAATAAACAAATAAACAAAGAAAAAAAAAAAAAACCTGGAGCGACTCGGATCGCGGCTTCGGCTCGGCTCGGCTAAAGGAAAGAAAACGGCTCGGGAGGAGCGGCTTGGCGGCTTGGCGCGGCTAGGCTAGGCTCGGAGGAGGGGCAGCACGCGCGGGTCAGGAAAGCGGGCGACGCTCGGTCGGTTCGGGTTGGAAAAAACGCGCGGATCCTCTGGTTACTTAAGGCCAAAACGACGTCGTTTTGGAGGTATAAAAGGTAATCCCTTCATTTTTTTCGGTAGACCGCTCCTCCCTCTCTCTCTCTTCTTCCTTTTCCTCTCCCTTCTTTCTAAAACTGAAGAACACCGGTGCCGGATTCTGGAAAATATCATACGGAATCTGGAAATTTCGTCGGAAGTTGACCGGTAAGATCGCCGATTTCTGGGATTCTTCGTCGGAAACTGGGCTGGTTGCCGAAAACTTCAATGTTCGCTGGAATTGTCGCCGGAAAATTAATTTCACCGAAATTTTCGCGGAATCTGGAATTTCTCAGAAATTTCCAAAAAAAATTTTCGCCAAAAATTTTTAAAAAAATTTTTTACACTCAGAACACTCCTAAACTTTTCTTAGGCTTCCTATACGCCTCTTTTCTCTCAAATCAGTAGCTTTGCCTTACTGTTTTCTTTGTGTTTATTCTGTTCCAGGAGTGCTTTATATAGGGATTGAATCAAGAGTTTTCTGATCAATCCCAATTCCCCTTTGGACGGGAATTCAATCTTTGAATCCAGTCTGGACTCTTCTGATTGAATTCCCACTCCCAGTGGGATTTTTCAACTTTCAATCCTAACCCTCCAAATAAAAAAAAATAAAAAAAACTAGATAATTAGAGAAGATAAATCAACAGATATTATAGGATAAATAAAATAATAATAATAAAAATATATCAAATATATAATAGATAAGTAAAAATACAAAAATGAATAAAATAAAAAAGATAAAAAAAATATATAATATATAATACATAATATAAAATACACATAAATATTAACAAAAAAAATATTATAATACATATATTAATACATAATAATAATAATAAATAATACAATACATAAAATACAAAGAAGAAAAAAAAATACAAGATAAAATTGAA
>NW_019168481.1:3633403-3707839 GCF_002303985.1 Durio zibethinus
TATGGGCATTGGACATGGTCCATTGGGTCTTATTTTCTGTCGAATTTAGTTACTACGTATGGTCTTTAGTTTACATTAGTTAAGTTTTATTCCTAAGCATAATGGTTTTAGGAATCCTATTCAAAGTAGGACAAATGATGATTAGACTATATCTCTTAGAATTGCCAATCTTGGCAAATTTTAATTTCAAGTTTAAAGAAAATTTGAGTTATTGAAAACTCTTAGAAATTTGTGATTTAGTTTTTCCTTCCTCCCTTGTCTTCTTCTATATTGCCATAGCATTCTTGAGTTACTTCCCTTCTTTGGCACCCCTAACCACATTCTCTCTCTTGTGACTTTCAAACCTAATTCTTGCCTCATATTTTCATATCAATTCCCCACTAGCCAGACCTCTCAATTCAACAATTAAAGTTTCCTTCAGTTTAATCTTCCTCTTGAGATCAAATGTCAACTAATCCAATAACCAAAAGATTCTTAAACCCTAACCTTATTCCTACAAGAGCAATAAACCCTAAAATCCCTTATTTTCCAGTCAAAACTGCCATAAACCCCAAGGAGGCAAAACTTCCACGTTTCTTCCCTAGACTATTTTAATGTGTCCCAACAAAATTGATTTTCACAAACATGGTACACCAAGATTTTTTATAGGACACCAACTCAAAATTTTGCCAGAAATGAAATTTCGCAATTATTGTCGCTTTCCTTCCTCTTGCAATGATAAAATACAGTACCATAATCTCAAATCCTTTCCTCAAGCTTTCAGATATTTGCACTCCACTCTAAATTCCGTGAAGGCCATATCATCGGTATTATAAATTAGTACTCACAAAGCAGTATCAGTTAAAAACAATTTTTCAACTATAGCTTTCATTTTCTTTATAATTTTATAACCTAACGCCTTCTCTAATCGCAAACTGACCGCCATTGAGTCTATTGTTTGCTTTTCAGCATCTTCTACTGTTCAACAACATTCACAAAAATCTCTCCAACTATATAAAATCTATTTACTGATAAAAAATAAGAAAAATTCTCAGTAAAACAAATTAGAAACATTCAAATTTAAATTATTTAATTTTGCAACTTACAAATAGAAAATAAATAAATTAAAACTAGAAACAAACTAAAAGAAAAAAACAAAGAACTCTCAACTGTACCTAATATCAAAATTCTCCACAGAGCTGACATCAGCTTCCAAGATTTCAAATTGTCAATTCCATTTCTACTTAAGTTTCTTAGCAACCAAATAGAAACCTAGGGTTTCGAAGCACTCAAAGAAAAATTCAACTAAGTTTACAAAGCAGAACGAAAATAATAAACAAGAATTCAATTATAATAAACAAAGAACGAACCTGAGATTGCTTGCAGCAGTAGAAATAAGGGACAAATTTGGTAAAGAAAGCGAAAAAACCTAAAAATTTTTAGAGAGAAGAAGCCCTTTATTTTATTTTATTTTATTAGCAAGAGAGGGTTTGAGCGAAAGAGAGAGAGTAACCTGTCATAGAGAAAGACAATTTTTTTTACTTCGGGAGGAAGTATTAATTAATAAAAAAATGAGAATATTAGGGGGCTTACGTGGAATGATCAGGACGGCAGATCTAAACTTTAGATTTAAGTTTGGGATTTTTTTTATGTTTCTTCTTTTCCTCGGAAATGAAGCCATGTTGCCGTGAGTGAGAGTGACTGAACTTTTTTTTTTCTTTTTTTGCAAAAGAGAGTTGGCCCAAATTGGGCTTCCACACCAATCATTGCTGGTGCCGCTGATTCACGTCTTTTGACGTGGCGCATGGGAAAGGTGATAAAGATTTGAATTAGATTTAATATTTTTAGATATTATATGTTGTTATAAGAATTTATAATTTAATCTGAATTCAATTCAAATTTTTATTTAATTTAAATTTAATCAAATTAAATTTTATCGGATTCAATTTAATTTTTTTATTTTTTATTTTTATATATTATTTTAATATAAAATTTTAATATATTTAAATAAATTTTAATATAAAATTATTATTTTTATTTTATAAAATTTTAAAATATATATAATAATTAAAAATATATATAATTCGATTCGATTTGATTCGATTTTTTTACTTTTTAATCCGTATTTAATATATATTTAATATTCAAATTTAATCTGAACTAAATAAAAAAAATCAATTCAAACTAAACCGAACACTATGATTTTGAATTAATTTTTTGATTTTTCAATTTTTTTTCATCTCTACATATGATTTGAATGAAAATAAGTTCGGATAAAATTAGATTCGATTTAATTTTTTTAAATGTTATATAATATATGAATTTTAAAATTTAATATGAATTCGAATCAAATCTTTATATAATTTGAATTGAATTAAATCGAATTTTATCGATTTTATTCAGTTCTGTTTAGTATTTTTTTAATTTTAATTTTATTATTTTAAAATATTATTTTAATGTAAAATTTTAATATATTTGAATAAATTGTAATATAAAATTATTATTTTTATTTTATAAAAATTTAAAATATATATATTAAGAAATATAGGTTTTTTTTTTTTTCACCTTTTAATATGAAATTCAATCCAAACCTAATATATCTATATATTTATTTAATATTTAAATTTAATCCAAATCAAATAATAAAAAAATATCCAAACCAAATTAAACACTATAATTTCATATCAATTTTTTATTTTTTTTATTTTTTTTCTCACCCTATGAGTTCTCCTGGTTAATATTCTCAGGTTAGTCAGTTGAAGACCTGGGTTTACCTATACAGAGAGATTTAATTAGCTTTACCGGGATTACATGGTTGCCGACTTGCTGTCATTTGACTAATATCTTGAAATTCGTAAGCCCAAAAGTCTGCAAACGAATAAGCTACTGCACTTTACATTTCTTACGTGGCATATTTCATTATTAGAATTTTCTTGACACAGATGATGGAGACTCTTAACTCAGCACAAGCCAATAGAGTGGCTACTATCCATCTTAAGGTATGTATATCAAACAGGGAAAAAGCCATTTTGTCTCATCTTGTACGTATTGAGGGCCTTCTCATCATCATGTATACCGGAATGGTGCCCTTTTTCTGATATCATGGGTAAACTTATGGTGAGGAACATTTTATATGGTAAACTGCCAAAAAGAAGAGACATCTCATGTTTTGTCGGGTATCCCACGTGCAATTAACTTCTAGTGAAAGAATCACCTGAATTATTAAAGGATCAGTGATGCTTAGAATTTAAGAGTATGAGGGATAGTCGTAAAATAAAGTTTCATGAATTTGTTATGAACAGATTACAAACATGCTCTGGGAATCCATCCTTTGTTCATGGCAAGTGTTTTTCTCTGCCTCTCCTTCCTGCTACTCGACAGCCAAGAAGAGGAAAATAGAAGAAAAAGAACTTTTTCCAATGCCATGCTTCCTACCTTCCCTCTTTCCTGAAGCCCTTTCTCCTCCTACTCATCAGCTTTAGGACAACATCTGGTGTCAGCTGATGCACCTAATGAAGGCATAAAGTCATTATCACATCTAACTACCAGATAAAGGGATCCCTTTGGTCGGTAGTCTTGATTTTACTGGTTGGGACCATTCGAATTCTTGCATGAATTTGTCTTTCCAACATTGTGCATCAATTCCCATAATCAGTTACTTTGTAGTAAGGCTATCCATACACTTTTAGAACAAAGGCCAAGCTACAAATCCAAAGATTGAAGTAATTACTTTGGTTATCTGATTCACGAGGCCTTTCAGCTGATGAGAATTTGTTGCAACATCCAAGTTTCTCATCCATTTAAAGTTCGTAAATTCTTATTCCTGTGGTTAATGATTTTCTCAAACATGGTAAAAATGCCTTTCTATGTCTTGTTACCTACTATCGTCTTTAAGAAGAGTTCGGAGAATTAGGAATCGAGTTTTGGGGTGTTCAAGGTGTGCCTCGAGTGCCATTGCATGCTACTTGTCATGCTTATGGTTTTAAAATCTTTTAGCTACTCCCTACTCCTCTAGTTTAACACCAAGCATAGTAAATATCGTATTTAGATAATGTCTTGAATTTTTGTTCATTTCTCTGTTTTTTGTTACATCATGAGAGCAAAGTCTTAGTACAAGTAAGAGGGAGGGGAGAGATTTGGTTCGAAACCAAGCTCTTGATGTCCCTCAAACGCCTTTAACCACTAGGCTAAAGGCTTTAGGACAAATTTTTATTCATTTTAGTATCTTAATAACCATGTCTTATTGGCATATTGTTGAGAAAATGGTATACCTAGTTTGTTTATTTGTCTTTTTATTTGTCTGGCTGGGAGTTCCTCAGAGCCTGCACAGAAAAAGCAAAAGCATTAGGACTGTAAAGTCTTAGTTTGTTTCTTCTTTCTTTTTTTTAATGCCGTTATCTATAGATTCATGTTATAGTTATCTGCTCATGCAACATAGATATTCATATTGATTACTAAGTGCATGTTCACAAGGACGAGTTATAATTCATCATAGATTAACTGTACCCTCTCTCTCTTTCTTTCATGATCTGAAGAGTATTTGGCTCTCCAGTCACAGAATGAGATAGCTTTCCAATCTCAAGCAACCTCTGCCCTCTCTCTAAGTTCAAACCTGAAGATGTGAATCAGCTTTGTTGATTTGGAGTATGAGTTCTGTCCTGCTGCTTTACATAAAATCCCAACCAGGCTAACTCGTGCCTGTGGGGTATTTCACTCATTCAATTTCTCCTCACTCCCTCTAAAGAAAGGGACAGAAGCTTTTCAAAGGAAAACATTCCTTGGTCCACGCTCTTGAAATTTCATGGCTTTTTAGACTGATACATTCAGGTTATGATAACTTTTATTTACTTATCAATATTAATACTAAACAGATTGTTATTTGATGTTCTTGTGGGGTATAAAAGATCCATAAATCGATTTCTAATTTAAAACTGATTTAGCTAAATGTGAATTTAGAAGATCCAAAGGGTCTTTTTTTTTTTTTCTTCCAAAGGTTCTTTGAATAATAAATCTTAGAAGAAACGCACAGATCACATATTCCTCTCATAAAATTGGCTGCAGAATTTGAGCTGGAAAAGCGAAAACCCAGCAGCCTTTCCCTGCTTTCCACTTTCCAGAGTCCATTCACTAGAATGAGTTCATTTTCTTTAACCCCGAACAAACATGCCTAAGCAGGCACCAGGCAGGCACATCTCCATACTCATTGCAGCCACAAGTCGCCAACTTGGCATGTATTTTCTAATGCAAAAAAACATGAAGAGTTGCAACTGGATTGATGATTTCCATTGTGAGACCGATGATCAAAACCTTCTAATATAAGTTTACAATGAATTACCGTTTATATTTGCTTTTACAATAGGAAAAATAGGATTAAAGAAGCAACTAGTGTCTAGCGTTGCAAGAAAATGATGACTTTCTTTGAACATCGATGATAGGATTTAGGGGACTTGAATGAACAACCTGTAGCTAATTGAAGTTTTCTTGAGAGACTGACCTGGTGGAAGGTGAGATCAGGAGTTCTCATCTCCCTCCATAAGTGATATATATATCGCGAAACAATAAGAATACATATACACGTAGAAGGAGAAAGATGGAAAATATGAGAAAGCAATTGTACAAGTACATTAGAATTGAACACTTCATCACTTCTACAACCAAGATATAATTTACAAAGATATTCAAGGATCAAATCAATCTTAAACCTCAAACTGCCATACTTGAAAGGCATAAAAAAAAAAAAAAACCAAAAAAGAAGAAAAAAGAAATCAAAACTAAAACTCATTGTTGAAGAAATCACTCAATCAATCAAAAACTCAACAAAGCATGACTACCATTAATCAAAAACATGATGGTAACCAAATTAGAAAACCCAAAAACTCATCTCCGCAAAGAAGGGGGAGAAAAAGAACCATTTTAAAAGAAAACTGAAGACACCAAACTCTATATTTTTCTTTCTTTTAGAACTAAATTTTGTTGCTTTCATTCAGAATCACTGGAGCTTGAGCTGGAACTAGAACTTGAGTCATGCGGTTTTGCATTCTTACCTCTAAGGTTTAGACTTGATTTTTCTGATGCTTCTTCATATTCATTTTTTGGCTCGCTAGCAGCATTCTCGCTATTTTCTTGAGTAACAGAGACTCCATCACTGACTTCAATCTCTTTAGCAGCAACCACATCATGCCGCTCTACTTCTGTTGATCCATTCCTCAAGTCTGAAGAATTTGGCAACTTAGCTGGATTAGATTCTGGGCGTTGTTGGAAGGCATTATGTATATCCTCCAGAGATCTTGCCTCTACAACAGGTGATTTTGAATGTGTATCGACATGATCCTGCTGGTTCTCATGCATACTTGGAATAATTACTTCCTCAGCATCTACTCCTTTATGACGTTGCTTAAAAGCCAAATTGGTATCTTCAACCGGTCTTGCTTCAAGCTGCTTTATTTCTGATGATTCATTCCTTAAGTCTGAATAATGTGGCAGCTCAGCTGGATTAGATTCTTGGCCTTGTTGGCAAGCATCATGTATATCCTCCAGAGATCTTCCCTCAACAACAGGTAATCTTGAATTGGTATCTGTATGATCCTGCAGATTCTCATCATACTTGGAAGAATTACTTCCTCAACATCTACTCCTTCATGAAGTTGCTTGAAAGCCAAATCAATATCTTCTACTGATCTTGCTTCAAGAACAGGCAGCTCAACATTAGTCTCGGCCTTTAATATTTTCTGGTAACAATGCAGATTCAGTATAGGCAACATGAGATCCCTCTGGTAAACCAATTTCCTTGACATTAAAGTCCCCTACAGTATCCAATTCAAAGAGGATTCCTTCATCAATCTCTTTAATCTCATCTTCCTCTTCACTTATATTTTCCTCATCAACATGAGTGGCATATACTTCTGCTGCATAATTAAAGTGTTCTGATACCTCGTTGGGGCCCTCACTTTCAATTTTGTTTAGGATATTGTCTTTCAAATCTTCTCGATCTGTTGGCAATGTATGTTCAGGACTCGCAGCAGGAGAAGAAGTGGACTCTGAAGTCATAGAAGAGAATTTGTTGAAAGTTTGTCCTCGGACTCATGAACTTTATGTACATTAACATCACTGTTGACAATGTCTACTTCCCCTCTAGACTCAGTTGCAATTATAGATGGCTCCTAAATCAGAGTGGCCAGAGTTAGTTTTGATATCACCAATTTAATTACAATTAGGATACATAAATACCATAAAATTTGAGCTACATAGTGTGAAATGCAGGGTACCATAGTACCATGTCTATCAAGCACGCTAGAGGAAAAGGGATGCATGTGATAGCAACGGAAGCAAACAATTCAACTCCTGAGAAAATTCAGATATATACAAGGAAATTCAAATAAATAATGCATTAAATTGCTTAAACGCCACAGTATTTAAGCATACATGCAATAAGAACATTTCATACTGGGTAAATCAATCACTCAGCTCTATGAAATCTTAATCATCTGCAAATATATGAGTATCACATAATCCATGTTTAATTAGCTACTTCAACATCATTATTTGATGCAAGAATAATATCATTGCTTTCAACTTGACTACTTTCTTTTGCTCGTATATCTGGCATTAAAGGTTATTTTTATACAACCATCAATTCCTTTGTGGATAAAGGAACAGAAAAGGAAAAAAAAAGATAGCATGAAAAAACAAAGAGGATAGATTATCATTTTACTTCTACCAAACTCCAAGCTCACAAAAAAAGTTCATAACTGAGAGAACTTGATCCAATGAGATCAAAGTAAGCATCAGTATTTAAAAAATGAAATGAATTTTTGAAGAATAAATATGCAAAATAATTTATAAGAAAACAAATAGAAGAAATACTTGCGTAACTTACTTCAAGCTTATCATGTTCATCAATGTGTGGTTCATCCATAGATTTATCAGACAGCGACAGCTGTTTCTCCAATTCTGGTGAACGGTTTTCTCTAGAAGGCATAGCTTGATAACTAGAGTTTGAAGGAATTCCCTCCATGTTCATATCATGGCCGAGACCAGTATCAATCTTTGAATCAGAACATGCTGATTGGACTTGATCCATTTCAGATTCCGTTTTATGCACCTCCCTTAGGCTAGCCTCTAAAAGGTCAATTTGTGAAACTTGAGCCACCGCTATCTGACCTGATTCCTCTGCTGTGGATGAATTGGAAGGCATATGCTGGTAAGTCAAAGCCATGGAAGACAACTCCTCACCCTTATCGTGGTGGTCATCAACATCAAGACTTGCAGCAAAGTTTGAAGATTGCATTTGATCACATTCAGTCTGGATAATTTCTTCTTTGGGCATAACACTGCCCTCAACTAAGTTATCCTCTGATGAACTTGATGAATGGATTTCAACTCGCTCAAGCTTAGTGTCTTCCTTATCAACTGCATGCCTATCTCCCGGTTCAGCCTGTGAAGATTTATTGGGGTGCATTTGATGCTGTTGTACTGCTGGTGAAGAATTCAACACCTCCCCCTTTCCTTGGTCAACAGCAAGAGTCATCCTTAATGAGTCCACTTGATTCTTGGTAAAGCTTTGTTCCTTATTTGGGACATCCTCCTCCAATCCCTTGTCAGAAGATGATGACCCTGCATCTGTTGAAACATATTCAACCACAGATTCAGGCACCACTGATACATTATGACCAGCAGAAGTGGAAGAAACCCCCGATGAACCAGCATATGTATCATCGTGTTCACAAATCTCCGGGAGATCCCTTGCCCTTGGTTCATTTTCATTAAGTACATCTAAGGATGCTGCATGCATCTCTTGAAAACCAGAAGCACCCTGCTCAGTTGTTTCACCATGCCCTTCAGGTTCCTTATCAGTAGACTCAACCAACATTGAGGGTGAACCCATCTCAGATATCTCAGCTTGTGTGTCAGAAGATACAGATGAAAATGATAGGAACTTCTTAAGAGGACTTGAATCATAAACAGGTTCACTATGCTGATTATCATCAACCACCCTGCTTGTAAAATGGAACTCTGATTCCTCAAATGATGGTTGTATAGAAATGCCAGATTCTTTAATTTCATGATCTCTGGGGTCAAAACCTGCAGATCCATCTCCTCTGACAGCAGATATCTTTTCATCTATTTCTGATAACGAGGACAAACTTGATCTACTGCTATAATCCTCCTCAACTGGATCTGTTCTGGGATGAATTTCACTTGCATTGCTTTCCACATGAGTAGTTGCTTCAGCTTCAGACAAATTTGATTTCATTTCCAGCTGACTTTCTCCATCTCCTGATGTGATCTCAACCAAATCATGATGAACATCTCTATTCTCGGCTTGGCCAACATGAGATGTTGGTACAATTTCACTTGCATTGAGTTCCACATGAGCAGTTGCTCCAGCTTCAGACAAATTTGATTCCATTTCCAACCGACTTTCTTCATCTCTCAATACGATCTCAACCACATCATGATGAACATCTCTATTATCGGCTTGTTCAACATCCCCAGACGCTTCACTCTCTTGTTCATCATGGACAGAAGCGTGATCTTCATTCACAATCAATTCATTTTCTAGAGAAACATCTTGTTCATATGACTTGTCCTCCTCATCCAGAACTGAACTCACTGATTCAGTATAAGGAATAGAACTCAACTTCGACTCGCTAACTTCACTTGACTGCCTTTGGAATGGGGAAGGGTTAGCTCCTTCTGTTACTAACCGCTCTGGAACAAAATAAGGTTTCCAGTTAAGCTCTTGCTGAGGAACACCTAAAGATGATGGTCCAACATTGAAGCTTTCATGTCTTCGAAAGAAGGCTTCTCTTTGGAGAATTGTTTCCTTTTGATTAAAACCTGAAAACTCTTGTTGGAAACTGTCTCCTTTAAGATTGAATTTTTCCACACTTGAGTCATAAGGAAGATCAACAGGGTTTCTTCTTGGCAGCAAAATGGATGGAGCTGAGCCAGGAATGGGAGGCAACCCTAGGTCATCGTAGGAATCATATGGAAGTTCAAATGGGTTCCGTCTTGTAGAAATTGGTGTGATGTTTAAGGGAATATCAGCACTATCTAAGTCTATTAGATTCCTCTCAGCCATCAATCTCATGTTTTTACAGGCTCTACTCCTTGCAATAAGATTCTCCAATCGTTGGTTTCTTTCAAGCTTTGAAGTCCCCAAATCCATGAGATTCTTCTTATAATCATCTGTCCATTTAATTGCAGATTTACTTTCATCCTCTTTATCTCCCTTTTCCCCTCCTTCATCCTCCTCTCCATCATTATCTTCCTCCCTCTGGTTTTCTAACTCATACAAGTTAACACTTTCATCATTATTGCTGCCATGAGATCTCTCTGAGGCAGAATCCAGACGATCATGAGATAACTGAGCTGGGTGTAGAGCTTCAGGGCCCAAAAGTGGATGCAACTCATCAAGCATCAGAATTATATCTGCCATTGAAGCATCAGGAGAAGAACTCTCAGCACTATCAGAACCAGAATCCAAAGATTCATCATCATCTTCATCAACACCATCATCCTCATCATCTGCGGTGCATTTCCAAGATGACACCAGAGAAGAATCCAATTCATCAACCCTTGGTACATCACTGAAACCTGCATTGCGTTTACCATCCTCCACTTCAAGATTCCTATCTCCTACCTCATCTGCTAAAAGATGTCGATCATCTGCAGCCTCTCCCATACTCAACACACCTTCACTCACCAGCATCTCTTCCCGAATTTCCCACTTCTTCTCCAACAATGAACCACTCAATGTTCCCTCCAACTCATCAATCATCCCATTCTTACAATGAATATCCCTAGAATCCAAATCCTCATCAACCAATGGCTTATAGCGAACTGAACCATTTTCTTCCTCTGCTTCACTGACCTCATTATCAACCAAATTATCTTTCTCATCAGCATTGTCTGCAATATCCCACTTCTTCCCTACATATCTTTCAACAACAAAATCATCATCACCACCACCTCTCTCGAAAACAGTATCATCCTCCGTAGCCCCAGTTTTCAATTGTGAAACTTCATGACTAACTTTCTCTTCTTCTTCCTTTTCGTCAATTTCGGGTATATTTGGTGACCCAAAACTCAAAAGAGTACCAAGCAAAACAGCAGTGCAAACCAAAACAGGAGATGCGGTAACCAATACAGAAAACAACAAAGGAAATGATCTATTCAAAAAAATCAAAAAACAAAACAAGCCAACCCAAAATGGATGATTCCGAACCGATCTATGACATGTTTTAACTGATATCACCATAAATTTCCTAACTCTAACTCCAAATTCCAATCTTTCAAGCCCCATCTCTCACTATATATATAAATTTATTTCTTCTCAATTTCCAACCTGTTTTAAAAAAAAAAAGAACCAATTAAAAATAAAACAGCCCACTGGATCCAAAGCGAACAAATATATCACAAAATTTAACTGTGAACTCACCTTAGAGGTAGAATTAAGTGAAAGACAGAGCAATCAAATGAAGATCAACCCAATAGCTGAAAAGCAACAATTAAGAGTTTTTGAGTATGAAATTGACTAACAAACAAAAAAAGATGGAAATTTAATTCAAAAGAAGAAAATGTTAAGCAAAGCTGAAAACTTTCCATCACATAAAACTTAAAACTTTCAAGCAAGAGATAGAAAACCCAACAATACCTGGAAAAACCCAGAAACCTCGGGGCTTTTAAAACTTGGGAAATTGAAACTGAAGGGAATTCTGAAAATGGGCCAAATACAAATAGATCAGCAATTAAAAAAAAAAAAGCAAAATGTAATCCTCTGTTTTTCTTTTCTGCTCTGTGTTTTCTCTTTCTTTTTGCTTACTTTTTTGGCTTAGAAAAACAGCTATGAAGTCGTAATGGTTGGTTGCTTTTTCTTTATTCAATTGTTTTGCTTTGAAAGAAAACGAGAAAGCAAATGGGGTGGCACAAAAAGAAGAGAAAGAAAGTGAAGACAGTTCCTACTGTATTCTTCTTTTGTTTTTCTTCTGCTTTTTTTGGCACTACTTTTTTTTTTTTTCATTTTATTGTGGTGATTTTTTTTCATTTTATTAGAAAAAGAATATTAATTTATTTTATCATTCATTTCTTATAGATCAATCCAATTAGTTGGCATAAAATCATGATTAATAATTTTTTTAAATATTGAATTTTACCATTTTTTAATAAAACCTTAATAATTCAAACTTAAAATATTTATCCAAATCTCAATTCAATGAATTGTCTTAATCAACTTTAATAAATTATCTTAAAATTATTACAATTAAATATTGGTTTAAAATCTAAATAAAGAAGCATAAGATTTAAAACAAAACTTGATTTAATTGATTTATATAATTATTTTTAATAAATAATATAATAAATTTAAAATTTAAAAACTTATATTTATATTTATTTATTTTTAAACTAAGATTTCCTTAAAAAAACATATAATTTAATTTTAATTTCCTTGATATGTTTTTTTTTTTATTGTATTGTGGATTTTGCCATGATGATTACTTCATCCGGCAAAAAGAGAATTTATCTCCATTCTTGCTTTTTTCGTAAAAGTTTTGGTGTTGGTCCCATAGATTTATTTAACTTTGAGAGGTTATTTTTGTTTTTCTAATGTTTTAATTCTACTCTAACTCGAATCTCATTTTTTAATTTTAAAGAAATTTTTTTAATTTTTTTAAATAAAAAAATACAGGTTACAAAAGCATAAAAGTATTTAACCCATTTTTTTTATTTTAGAAAAAATATAAAATGTTTTACATTTATTTTAGAAAAATGAATGGAAGTTTGAACATAGATAATTTTAACAAGAAAAGGTAAAAATTTTTATTTTTAAATTAACATTCATTGTTACTATTTTTTTATATATTAAATATACTTTAATATTTTATTTAATTATATATAATTTGTTGATAAAATATTAAAATAATTTGAAATTATGTGAACCAAATTTGAACTCAAAGTTTTTGTCCAAGCCTAGACCAATGCGGAGCCAAGCTGTGGGGGCCGGAATGGGCTCCAATATTAATCATCCGCTCCGGCTCCTTTATAACAATCTGGTTGGCGGTTGGCCCAACTAAACGAGCGGCCCTGACCCGCTATCGTCAAAATTATTTGCACAAACCAATTTTTTAAGGAAGCAAATAAAATATAAATATTAAATTTTAATTTGACCAAAAAAAAAATCAATATTCGAGAGACAAAAGGGCAAGATTTTTTTATGGTTTATTAACAACAAAAATAAAAAATATATAAAAATGAGTAATAATTTAAAAAATACATAAAATAAAAATAATAATTTGAAAACAATATATTCATTTTTACGATTAAATTTGCGACATATATTTATAAAAAAAAAAAAAAATGCATCGTCATCTTCTTCCTTAAAATCACCAAAACGTCACCGCCGTTTCGCTGGTAACCCTAATTTTACACATCTATCCCTCTTTACCTTCTATTTCCATTCTCTTATATATAATAAAACAAAGGAGTGCCCGAAAACGAAAGCCAAGCAGATTCCACTGAGAAAAACGACGTCGAATCCAACACTTCCCTTCTTTCTCATTTTTCCTTTTTTTTTTTTTACCAAGCTTTCTTGTTTTTCTTCGAGAAGCGAAAAATTTTCGATATTTCAAATTGAATGATCGAAGACGATGCCAAAGAATTAGTGGAGAATTGTAATCCGACGCCGTCTCAGCTATATGGCTCAGCAACAATCTTCGCGACTCAATCGTTTACTCACTTTGTTGGACAGTATCCTTTTTTTATATTTTGAATTATTTCTTTTTAATTTGGATCTGATTGAAATTTTGCGAAATTCAATAAGCATTTTCCTTTTGTTTCTTTGACTGATTTTGTTTAAAAAAGCTGGTTCAACGCAAGCGACGAGATTCACTGCGGCAAGACAGATTGGGGATATTGCCAAATCGCATCCGCAGGACTTGAATTCTCTTCTCAAGAAGGTACTGATTTCAAATTTGTGATTTTTAATTTCTTTTAATTTTTATGCACTCTTAGCAATTATTTTAGTGTAATAAGTGTTTTTTTATTGGTCAATTTGGAGCTTTTTGGAATTTATGTCATTTTGAGGAAGAAAAAAAAGCTAACATTTCTCCCTGATTTTTTGGATTTAATGCAGTTGTTGTATTTTTAAAGATTATTTGGAGGAAGCAAAGACGCTTAATCCTTGTATATTACGGTTGCCAAGATTGAATTTGACATTTATTATTATTATTTTTGGAATAATGCGATTGTTGACAAAATTGGAAATTGGTCGTTTTCCATGCAATTGAGTTTAGTTGTTTAGCAAAGAATACCTAAATAAGCTGAAGTCGTTTAGTAGGCCCACTGGACTTCCCGGTTCTGTGGTTTTTGTGCTTGGTGGTATTTATGACCTTAAAAGACTTTAGGTGGCAGCAACATTTCGAAGTTCCTGGGTGTTTAAACCTTGCTTGAATTAGGATTGTGAGAAGTTTATCCTATGTTCTTCTTATCCTAAGCTGTCAACATTCCTAACTTCTAAATATGGTTCTGGTTATAGGGCTTAAAGGTGGAATTCGACCCATTTTATCAAAATGCTTGGATGTTCTTGTTGTTTTAAGGAAAATAAATAAGAATACTATTTTTGAATGCCATAGATTTTAGACCTCTCTTGCTGTCTCTATGTTTTGTTCCATTTTCCCCTGCACGCTGGCCGCTTCACTAATTGCTCTTTTTAAACTGTAAATTTTTAGAAATTAGACATTTTAAATTGTTGCATTGCAAGATTCTATTAAATTATTCTTTTTTCAACCTAGAAAAATCATTGAGGCTGTAATTGAAGATTCTTCATTAAATTTTAGCTTGAAAGGTATTTTTCTTGGACGTTTGTAATCAAAATGCAGAACAGTTGAGTTAACTTTTGAGCTGTTCTCAAGTTTTCTGCGTTTTGCTACTAGTATAGGGATTGAGCTAGCACTAGTTAGGGTTATTTTATTTAATTCTAGTGTGAAATTTACATTTTCTAATTATGTATTTCTACCTTTTTTTTTTTTTTTTTGTTGTTATGACATCTTTTTACCATGGACTATCCTTCTGGGGTGGACTTGTCAGTTGCATGTTATTGTTATGTTTTGTACTTAATCATCTACCTAAACTATATTGTTTTTGTGCAATTAGCTTTCTCAGTATCTTCGTAGTAAAAATTGGGACACAAGGGTTGCTGCTGCTCATGCCATAGGAGCCATTGCTCAAAATGTTAAGCACACTTCTCTGGCTGATTTATTGTCTTCTGTTGGAGCAAAGATGACTGAGGCTGGGATATCTGCTAGTGTTGAAGATGTGGTGGCATCACCTGACTTACATTCTAAAATTGTGGCAGGTGTTTCATTTAGAAGGTTGTTTATGAGATTTCTTTTTACCATTTTCTATTGTACCAAAATTTTCCTCGGATGGAAAAATATTATGCTTGTCATTAATTTCAGTTCCATCTTTCTAATTATGCGATTCTCCAAACAATATCTAGTTGTCTTCTTTACTGACATATGTTTCTTTGAATAAATTGTTTTTAACAGCTTTGACATCAACAAGGTGTTGGAGTTTGGGGCTTTGTTGGCCTCAGGTGGACAGGTAAATGATCTCCATTTTATGTTGAAGCCGAAGGATTTAGTCTAAATATCATGTAGTATTCTTTATTAGGATTTAATAACCTTGAAAAAAATTCCACATGTTATACTGAAAATTTTCTAGTTAATTCCTTTTGTTAATTTCTCAGTAAATGTACAGCACCGTTCTTTCCATTCTTGTTATTTCTAGCGATAAATGGTCAAGGGTTAGAATCTTCTGTCTTTGTTCTGGCTGATGCACATTTCTGATTTCCTTTATTTGACATTGGTTTCTTTCTTTCTCTCTTCTTTCAATTTCTTGTAAAGTAGCTTTTCATATTTGTTTTATTTATTTTTATTTTTCTTCTCTGGAGTTGTGAAATGCCTTTGCTTTTTGTAAACAAGATCAAGAACCTTTTCCCATCCTTTCTTATCAGTTTTCCTGTGGATGTTTTTGTTGAATAGAGAGAAGTGTGTAAACTTAAGTTATGTAATAATATGGCATCTATTCAGACGGTTTTCTGGGTTATCTAATAATGATAATGATAATGATAATAATAATAATAATAATAATAATAATAATAACAATAGAGCTAAAAAGAATTAAAGAGAATTGTGATTGCCTTTCTTCACATTGTTTCCTCTTTTTAAAGTATATTTTGAATGGTAGTTATTCTGATTATGACAACTAGCATCATTTTAATAGTCATATGTTATCTTGACATTTATCTGAATCTTGTTGAAATAATTGTTTAGGTTTGCAAGTCAGTGTTAGTAGCTTGTTTGGTTGATTGAAGCTGGACTAAAAGGTTTTGCTGGAATATGACTATTTGAAAAATGCTTTTAGATGAAAATTATTTGAAATAACTGATGATGATTTTATTTATTCAAAAATTTTATTAAATCTGCCTCTGATAACCTTCTCAATGCATTATTTTTAAAGCTCTAAGTTAGAGCCATCACTTCTGTTCTCTAGAAGCTTACTTATGGGCACTAGATACTAACGGTGATTTCTATAGTTCTCCGCATCCCCCTGTTCCTCCTCTCTGGCACTACTAGTTTTCTCTTTGATTTATAATGTATGCCTCCCTCTAATAATTTTTTTTTTAATTTGTCGCAACATTGGTCGTTTTGTGTATTAATTTCAATTTATAGCATTTTCTGTGCTAATGAAAACGTTTGATTCCTTTTCCAATGCAGGAGTATGATATTGCAAATGATAACTCAAAGAATCCTAAAGAGAGATTGGCTCGCCAGAAACAGAATCTAAAACGACGCTTAGGTTGGTACTTTTTTTTCTTTTATGAGTTTATTAGGAGTTGATGATACTTTCAGATATTTATCGTGTTTGACATTTGGTTTGTTGTTACTATATGGTACTAGAAAGAATTCTGTATATTTTATCAAAAAAAAGGGGAAAGAAGTTTTTATTTGAGATAATTTCATTGTCAGGGTAAAAGTTTGCAATGTTTTTAGGAGTTCAAAATTTCTGGCAAGTCTTTTAGATTGAGACGATTGATATTTTGTTGTCTCTATGATCTATTCATTGGTGAAGGTTTTATGAAGATCTAGTGGATTTATAATTTTTTTTCCTTTTTATGTCCTGTTGAGGTGGGGTTGGCTTTTCTTTTTTTTTTTTTTTTTAATTCTGGCGGTGGGGATGGAGCGGAGGGAGATTGGATTTTATTTGAGCATTTATATCAAGGAGGGAAGGTAGAAGAGGTGTTATTATAACTTGATGTTGTTTATCTGTTGTTTCATAGATTCCATAAATATATATTTCAAACCTAAAGAAATCTGGTTTTGAGTTAAAAATCTCTTGGCTGATAGTTCTTTAGTGGTATGGTGTTGGGTATGACATATACACATGTCTATTAGCTTGCTTGGCAAAAGTACATTGGATGGAGTAGATTGGGAGGACGTATCATGCATATACCTCTCTCTCTCTCTCTCTTTATATATATATATATATATATATAAACACATATGGGCAGTTAATCTAGGCTTTTCTGTAATCTAAGCAGTAAGTCGCAATTATGTTACATTCAGAACTTGGAAAGTGTGAAATGGGTTCTTTAACATGGGAAGTTGTCAATTAGGTTCCGTTTAGGTGAAGCTGTTTCATTTGTTCCTTGGTCTGAAGTTACCAAAACTGCTTAATATTAACTAGAGACTAAGGACCTTTGATACATTGTAGGTTCCAGTTATCAGGTTAGCTTCCTTTGTTTGAACGTAAAACAAATTAATGTTGTTTTCTGTCCTAAAACTAATCAGATAGAAAATTCAATTTTGTTCAATTTTGTCATTGAAAACTTGGTTGTCTTGTGGTTTTGTAGTTTTAACTTTTTTTCCCCTTAATATTTGTGAAGAGCTTCACCTTTTAAAATTTTTAAAAATGATATTAACATTTTAGCCGAAATTTGTGGGTGGGTCCTGATACTCTTTTATATTCTGATGCTAACATAAGTCAAAGTGAGAAGGGGGAGGGAGGTCATTTTTCCAGTAAGGTTGCCATCAGGTTGTAAGAATGGCTTCAATTCAATAATTTTTCCACATGGCAAACAATCAAGAGGTAAATAAGCATTTTATGTCTAAAACAATTTGGAATTTCAACTCATATGAACATAAACTGAGCCTTTGCTGTAATTATATTCCCATTCCAGCAAATTAAATGATTAAGGAAGGTTGGCGGTGTAAAGAGTGGGACTCTCTGCTGTAGAATTCAATAATTTACATGCATTTTTATTTGTTTAGTTTCTTCCTTTTTTTTGTAATTTGCATGTGTTTACCCTTTGTTATGAGTTAAATTTTACTTCATAATTTGTCAATTTGGTTTGCATGTATGATTTCTTTACCTTCAGTTGTCTCCCTTAATGAGTTCACAAGAGGCTACTGAGTTTGATATGTTATACTTTCCTTGCACATGGTTTTCTTACACCGGACTTGGTTATCGTGGGCAGGTTTGGATATGTATGAGCAGTTCATGGATGTCAGTGATATGATTAGAGATGAGGACCTTATAGTTCACAAATTACACAACAATGGAAATGGGTTAGATAATGGATTTTACAAGTCGCCATCTGTACATAATATCCAGCAATTGGTTTCACATATGGTACCTAATGTTATGTCTAAAAGAAGGCCAAGTGCAAGAGAGTTGAATATGTTAAAGAGAAAAGCTAAAATAAATTCGAAAGATCAAGCAAAGGGCTTGTCTGATGACGGAGATACAGAGGTATCACTAGCTCACAATGTATCAACTCCAAGGGGAACATGTCCTGATCCATTAGATTCGAGTAAGGTACTAGAATGTCTCACTTGCTAATTAATGTATAAGTTCATGATTTTGGTCTTAGAATACCTAGCTGTTAGGTCTAATGTTTTATTTATGTATGTTGAATGCAAAACTTCATATCAATTGGGTGCTACATCTTTTTATTTAATAAATAATATGAAAGTCCTTATCCTTGTTTTGGTTACAGCATCTGTTACAAGATTGCAATTAGTTCTATTTGATTCCATTCACATTCAGTTTCTGGACTAGTGTGTGTGTGGTGTGTGTGTGGTTTTTTTTTTTTTTTTTTTTTATAAATTTAGGCATCACTATGTATCTATATTCTTTCACCAAATTCTTGAGAATTCAAAGTAAATGAATAAAATAAATGAACTGAATTTGCATAACCTGTTAGACTCATGCTTTTTGCTACTGCAGTTAGGATTTTAGCTTTTTATGAAAATATAAATTTCTCATAGTGACCTAAAGAAGACAACCTAATAATTGTAAGTAAAGATTCTATGAACAGATATTGCAATTTTACATTTTTTTACTTAATCAAAAGTTATAGAACTAATAAACCATCCACTTAAATTAATAGTTTTAACTTTTAACTGCTTTTAAAATGAATTTGAAAGTTTTGAAGCTTGGCCCTGCAATGAGAATGATCTTTCACTGAAAAACTCAAATTCTTGACCCTCTCTCTGATCTCATCAGCATTAATACTCATCCATTTTTTATCTCATTGTTCTTCAACTTCTGTGTGCATCTTTATCTTGTGCATTTGCCTTTTTTTTTTTTTTCCTTTTTGCAGAGTCTTTAGCCTTTTATGAGCTTTACATAAACTGTGCTAAATAATTTGTTCTTCCTTTGGTGATGTATTTAACTCATAAAACTTACTCTGTGCAAATAACATGTCTAAAATTCATAAGAATGTCTTGGAAATTCGTGTATGGTAAAAGTGTTGAGTGTTTCACTGTTTTGAATCAAGTCAAAATGGTATTCTTTTATCGATGGAGTTGATGAATTGTTGAATATATTGATATTTTGGACAAATGTAACGGGTGGTTTGGGGCAAAAATGCTGTATCCTTTTGTAGCGACCAAGATAAAATGTTTATGAAGACAAAAAGGCTTAACTATCTCAGTTAAAACTGGAAAACTATTGGATAGTTCATGGTACAAACCATCATTGTTTTGGGTAAAAATGGAATTTCCCTGTTAAAGGGCTGGCAAATTTAGTTTGTGAGGTTACAAATAGGATTCAGGAGGTACTTTCGTGGTTGTTTTCTTTTCCAAGATATGAATTATTTTCTTCCTCTATTTTATTTCTTCCATTTTAACCATCAGGTCTAGCAAATAATGTAGACTTTCTGTGCAGTTTGGTGCTGTTGTTGATGAAGACAGCTCTGATCATGATGTAGATGGCCGGTGGCCTTTCCGTAGTTTTGTTGAAGAAATCATTCTTGATATGTTTGATCCTGGTAAGCTTTTGTATAAACTTAAAGAGTTATATCATTCATTTTTTGTTTCCCTTTTCTGATCTGATGATCGTTTCCTTTGACCATGTGTTATCAGTGTGGGAGATTCGACATGGTAGTGTTATGGCTTTGAGAGAAATTTTAACGCTTCATGGTGCTTCTGCTGGGGTATATTTACCTGACTTGAACTCAGATGATGCAGTGTTTCTTGAAGTAAAAGATATAGATTATTCAAGTAAAATGAAGACACAGAGAGAAATTGATTTGAATATGCAAGTTTCACCAGATGAACCAGAGCCAAATCTGAAGAGGCCAAAGCTTGAAGATGTATCATTTCCAGTGATGGACAAAATGATCTCTGCTGTCCAGCATGGTGGCTTTGATGTTGCTGTGAAGATTAAGGACGCTGCGTGGACCTTGCCCTCAGGGCAGTTTAATGGTCAACATGATATTAGTTCTATGAAGATAGAGACTGAATTTTATCATGATGATCTGATGTTCCAGTGTAAAGAAGCTGTTGAAATGGAAGAGCCAAAGAGTTACCATGAAGATAAGGGTGCATTTGCAAATTCAAATGTACTAATAGATCTCCCTGAAAATTGCGAGCTTATTAACTTAGTTAAGCTAGCCAGGCATTCTTGGCTTAAGAATTGTGCATTTCTTCAGGATTGTGCAATTCGTTTCTTGTGTGTGCTATCACTAGACCGGTATGCCATGTTTCCTCTTTGGTGCTAGTTATATTGTGGAAACTACTAATTGGATTTATTTGATGATAAATTGCTATTTTTGAATACTTTTTTTTAGTATTAGTGGATGAGAAATAGGTTATATTAATTGTTTTTTTGTATCTCTAATTTGCAGTTTTGGAGACTACGTATCTGATCAGGTTGTTGCTCCAGTACGGGAAACTTGTGCCCAAGCATTAGGTGCTACTTTTAAGTACATGCACCCTTCATTAGTTCATGAAACATTGAATGTCTTGCTGCAAATGCAGGTAAATACCTTATAAGCTCATGCTCATAATCCTCAATTACAATGAAGGCTAGTTGGTGCTCCAGTCTTACTGTTGTTATGGTGGTCTTTGCTGTCTTCCTTCTTTGTTCAGCGTAGGCCAGAATGGGAAATTCGTCATGGAAGCCTTTTGGGTATCAAGTATTTGGTTGCTATTCGACAGGTAAGATTTTGTGGCCTTCAGTACCTTTTGTGCCCTTTCTAAGTATGAAAATTTAGATTTTCTGGCTCATAACTGCATAATTAGCCTTTGGAGGCATTATTGTCTAATCTTTTAATAAATGAAAGGCTCATAACTATTCCTCTGTCATAATTAGCCTTTGGAAGCCGTGCTTTCTGATCTGTTAATAAATGAAATTGCAAAATCTTAAATTATCTATGTCTTGCAGATGATGTAACAAAATCTTGTCACATTTCTATCGTCGTGGGGATTGGGGAGAAATATTGATGAAATTGTTATTGGCACTTCATATTTACCACTTTTCAATTTTGTGTAGGGTGTAGTTCACTGGTCATGACTTATGAGTAGTTTCATTTTAGACTATTTTTAGTTCAGGATTTTCTATTATTTTGTACCCCATCCACCTGCACTCTCTCTCTTGGTATGCCTGTGCATAAATGCAATGTGTGAGAGACATATTTTGAAGTTGGATTTTCTTTTTTTCTGTTTGACTCTTCATTAACCATGCTATAACAATTCTCTTCTGCATACTAGGAGATGCTGCAAGATTTGCTCGGCCATGTTCTTCCTGCTTGCAAGGCTGGATTGGAGGACCCTGATGATGATGTGCGAGCTGTGGCTGCAGATGCTCTGATACCTGCTGCATCTGCTATTGTTGCTTTAAAAGGTCAATCACTGCATTCAATTATTATGCTGCTTTGGGATATACTACTTGATTTGGACGACCTTAGTCCATCCACTAGCAGGTAATCTATTTACATTTCCTTGTATTGTACCCATTGTTTGGATTTCTTTTGCTCTGTTTTTGTTTAAATTATGACTCTTAAATATTCTGTGTTTTCATATAGAGTTTCATGTTTTGAAAATCCCAGGCTAATAAGTTGTTTAGTTCTCTCATGTAATCAGTAGTCAGTAGATTTAAGCATTTTGAATTGTAACAAAGTGAACTTCCTTAGCTGAAATTTTAATTATGAGTCAAAAGTTGGTGGAGTCATTTGTTAGGGAAAAATTGCAGCTAGTTCTTTTTTAATGTGGACGAAAAAGGACCTAATGTTGACATTTTCCAAGTCGTTGCACTAATCCTCTATGCTTTCCTAATTTTGCCCTTCACAATGACAATTTTGTTACAAGTTAGAAATGACATATTGCAAAATTTTTTAGTACTTTGTAACTTGTTATTCTTAGCATGCAATGCTCGTATATGGAATATGTTTATAGTGAATGTATTGCATGTGCTGACATTTGTGACTGTGATCCTTGAAAGGCATCTTTGCTATGGATTACTTGGCAACAGGGATGCACTTTTTTCTGATTGTTGGTGCTGTAGATATTTTGTATTGAACTTGTTGAGGGCTTGTAAAATATGAATGGTTTTTGTCATTAGGAAACATCTGCAATTATTTTTGCTATAAGAAAAAAGAATTAGGATTTTCTAAACTGAAAATATAATATCTTGACTAAAGACTGCATGTGAGCATGTCAGTTAACAAGCGATATGATTTTGGCTGATATGACTTATCTACACACTGAAAGAGTATCCTAATTGTTTGACTACTGACTTTATGTTTTACAAAATTTGCAACTAAAGAAGCATACCCTTGAAAATTTTCTGAACAAATTTCCAAACCTCTATACTTCTACCAACTGTTTGTCATAAGATAGTATTATGCAGGGTCAAGAAAGAGAATGATAAAAAATAATAAAAAGCAGAAGAACCTCTTGATAGTCACTGCAAATGGCATGCTGAATGGTGTATTAATTTATAAATCTATGAATTTATAGGTGTATTCCAAGGATGTCTAGCAACTAGCATTTACAATCTTTCTAAAATCTTCAGCACTCAAAGTCCTTTTGCTGTTGGCAACTTAAATAGTAAAATGTGGGTAAAAGTCTGAATTTGGTTCTTCTACCATCTCAATTTTTGCTCTTTTAGTCCTCTTACTCCAATTTTATGAATTTAGTCCTTGTTCTTTTGTTAAAAGTAGATTTAAGGACAATTGATAACAATATTCACATTTTATGTTTAATTTGGATGACATGGAGTTTTAGAGATTACCTGGCATGTTGAGGTAGATTAGTGTTTTGGCTATGTGAAACATATCAGTATAAAAAATACCATGTTTTATTTTTTATTAAATAATAATATATTTTTTAAATTCTAAAAAAACAAATTCTAGTTTTTTTTTTTTTTATTAAAAGTGAAGTTCTTTTTTGTTCTTTTTTGTACTAATATGTGCCATGTGGTAAAAAAAATTCAGGTTAGCATTTTACATCATAAAACAAGTAAGGCAATTGAATTTAATTAAAAAAGTTAAACACTGTTGTCAACTGTCCTTAAATTGATTTCTTATAAAAGTAAGGGGCTAAATTCTTTAAAGTAGATTACATGGACCAAAACTGCATTATTGATAGAGGGACCAAATTCAGACTTTGACCTAAAATGTGTAAAGCTACGCGGGAGAGATTGTGGAGAATGTGGGACCCTGTTTAATCCTCATCATTAATATTGTTATTTGCAGTGTTATGAACCTGCTGGCAGAAATCTACTCCCAAGAGGATATGATGCCCAAGACATTTGGGACATCGGCAGCAAAAGAAAAGCAAAATTTTGATCTAAATGAAGTAGTTCATGTTGATGAGGTTGGAGAAGGGAAAGATTTGCAGGAAAATCCTTATATGTTGTCTATGTTAGCACCCCGATTATGGCCCTTTATGAGGCATGGTATTACATCAGTTCGACATTCAGCTATCCGTACTTTGGTAAACTGCTTATACAATGTTTTATTTTTTGTGTATAAGTATTGGTCACTTATATATTTTGTCAAAAATACAGAATTGTTATTAGTTTTTTTTGGCAAACTGGCTGCATATTTTGGTTGTCAGGATATCTATTTTGGGCATGACTCATGAGTATGTCTCCAATTGAAGGATGCTTATTTGCTTGCAAGATTCTTTTCATACATTTAATAGAATATTAGAAAAGACTCTTTGAGGGATTATTCATTTGTAATTTTCATTTTGCAGGAGAGGCTTCTTGAAGCTGGTTATAAAAGGAGCATTTCTGAGCCATCTGGTAGTTCTTTCTGGCCATCTTTTATTCTGGATGATACCCTGAGGATTGTATTCCAGAACCTGCTCCTAGAATCGAATGACGAAATTCTGCAGTGTTCTGAGACGGTTTGGAGGTTGCTTGTGCAGGTATCTCACATGAATTTATCAGAGGTTGCTATTTCATGCTTTCTTTTTATTTACTCAGTTCTTATCCCTTTAATAATTGAACAATCATACTAAAATGAGAATAAGTTATGGCCAGTTTCAATGGTTATAGTATGGTAGATGTCCTTGTTTTTGATCTCTTGAACGTAAGCTGATTCTGCAATTTCAGTCTTTCATCCAAATTGTATTAACTTTAAAATTATGAACCAGAAGACTTAGATTTAGCAAGATCTTGTATGAATCTTTAGTTTTTGCTGTATCATGTGGTCATTATTGCATTGCTGTGCACTGTATTTCTTTTGGATTATTGAAAGGGTCAACTGCAGATAAAAGTCCCTATAGTTTGGCCATATGACGCCCTTTTGTTTTAATGTGGCTCAATTTAGCTCTCTATAAGGAACTTCCATTAAAAGGTGTTAAAAGAAGGTCAAAAGGGTTTCGTTTTGGTGCTTTTGATTCAAAAAGGTTAAACTTTTTTGTTTCACCTAAACACTAAGAAATTTTACACCATCTCTTTTACCCTTGCTTAGGTGAACTTGGTTCTCTTTTTTTTTTTAATTTTTTTCTGAGTCTAGGGTGCCAAGGTGCTCTATTTTAGCCTTGTTTTAACACATATTAGCTAGAGTTTCACAGAGAAGTATGAAACTGGGAGCACAAGGAAATGTAGCGTCTAATTCAAATTCACAAAAGCAATGAATCAAGCCATGGGAGAGAGTCCTGTTATTACCTTTCATAAGGGATTGGTTCCGATGCCTATTTCTAAATTATTGAATACATTTTTTAAAATTGAAAACGTATGAAATGGATGTGGTTAGTGGTGGAGAAATTGAGTAAATGCAAAATTATGCAATATTTTTCTGCTGTTGGAAAAATGTAGGTACATAGATACTTGACTGAGTTGGGGTAGAATTAGTCTCATAGATGTACTGCAGAGATGAAAGAAAAGCTATGAAATTTGCTTGATTTGGTGAATCATAGCTAGCATTTGTAAGCAAGTGAAGCATTAATTACAATCATCGAAGATAAATCCTATGTTTTAGACATCAAAAGACCTTGCTTATATTGTTTGTTACTCTGTGATGAGATGAGATCCATCATAAATTCCATTGTCAATGAGACTTTGTTTGGAAAATGATGAAGATTTCACTGTGTACGACTTAGTGTTTGTATGTCTTATGCTTTTTCTTTCCTGATTTCTTTCTGTGGTAAAAGTCAACCAAACAGAAAAGATATTTAACTCAGTCAAATACTTGGGGCATTTTCTGAATCATTACGAACAAAATATCCAATAAACTGAAAACATGTCATCTTAATTGTAAAAACATTTTCCTAGGGATAGTTGGTTTTTCGATTTCTCGTAAATGTATTTTATCAGTCTATAAAAGGTTTGATGAACATTGAAATGTTCTATCCTAGGAAGAAGAAGAATTTTCATTGTTTGGACATGAGAAAGGGATGTGAGAACTTTAAATTTGTTGCAAAGACTAAAAGGATGAATCATACCTTCTGTAATTCTTTTTTCACAATATGTATAATTCTTCGGAAAAGTTTAGAAAAGCGCCTCTACATCATGCTTCTAGAGAAGTTACTTCTTAAATCAGCTAATGAAATTTTTTGATAAAAAGAACTGGATTGACTGGCACGGCAATCACCTATATATCATGATTAGGATTTTCAAAACAAGGGCCTTGTCTAATTTAAACCATGATATCAAGCATGTTTGATCCCTTAATTGCTAAGTTTGGTTGGAATTAAGGAATTAAAAGTCACAAGGCTCAGAGAAACTTTCGTTTGGATCTTTTCTAGTATTTTTCCCAGGCAGAATTTATTTATCCTGCGAAAATTTTCCTAGACAATGCCAGTGTCATGGAACTTACATTATATGAACATCATAGACAATGCTGATCGGAAGAGAAAGGACATCATAAGTAAACTATCTTTATATCCTTCAGACTCCAGGCATGCTGTGAACAGCATATGGGGGCTTTTTCTCCATACTTGGAATCGACATCGACATTAATTTTCAGAAATTTTTGTCCTGTTGCTGTAGTGTTGTTGAATTTATACTCTATTGTTGAAGCAACCATCAGTGCTAGCATTCTACTTAAGTTGGCTTAGATTTGTCGTTTGCATTTGGCAATATAGGAGTACCTTGTTTCTCAGCTTGGGAACTGGCTGCAAGAGTGTGATTTATTATTGTTTGTTTGGCAGTTTTATTTTTGATTTTTTTCTGGGGTTGGAATTCTGAATTTTGCTTAATTTTTGTGTTAGACCTCAAACTTTATCCAGGTATCTTAAGATTTGAAGTTGAACACACCTCTTCCCCTCTCCCCTCACAATCATACTCAGCTGAGATCAGAAAATTTGAATAAAACTTGTTCCTTTTTTTGTTGAACGTATCAGGCTATTAATAATCTGGAGTTACTAGATTTTGATTGGAAAGTAATAAATATTTGCAATTTAGAAGGGTGCTGAGTTATGCTTATGAGTTAGATCACATGGAGAGTGCTACCCTCCTTATGTGGAGATTGTGGAATTAGAGGAAGTGCTTGCTTTTCATTTCTTAGTGCTGATATAAAATGTTCACAGTTTGACTAATGGGCTTAACATTTGACTATTAGGAGTTATTCTTCCTCAGTTTTTTTCCTTTGTTTTAGCTTTCCTTGCTTGAGTATGTCTGTGTTTTAGATGTAGACTATTGTGTTTCTTTTCCTGGTGCCGTTCTGTTTACATCCTATTTACTGGGGGGCTTATCCTTCTATTCCTATCTCCTTGTTTTGCTTTCTATACTTGCTTTGCATCTGTCTTTTACTAAAACAGTTTTTTTCGCAATGATCTTCTAGTGCCCTGTTGGGGATTTGGAAGTTGCTGCAGCATCATTTATGTCCTCTTGGATTGAACTTGCAACCACTTCTTATGGTTCGGCATTAGATACTACAAAAATGTTTTGGCCAGTTGCTCCTCCTCGAAAGAGTCACTATAGAGCAGCAGCTAAAATGAAAGCTGTGAAGCTTGAGAATGAATCTTGTGGAACTGTTGGCTTGGATTCTGTGAGAGGAGCTGTTGCTCAGGAAAGGAATGGAGATGCTTCTACAAACTTAGTGAAGATAATTGTTGGTGCTGATGCAGAAATGTCAGTAACTAATACTAGAGTCGTTACAGCTTCAGCATTGGGAATATTTGCATCCAAGTTGCAGGCAAATTCTTTGCACTGTGTAGTTGATCCACTGTGGAATGCTCTTACCTCCATGTCAGGAGTTCAAAGACAGGTATGTACTAGTTATGTTCAACGGGTAACATGATTGTGATTTTTTTTTTCCCTTTGTCAACTAGTTTTTCCTTTTATCAGGTAGCATCCATGGTTCTTATTGCTTGGTTCAAAGAGATCAAAAGCAGGGAGCCATCAGTAAACCAGGAAATTATGCAGGCTTTTCCAGCTCATCTTAGGAAATGGTTGTTGGATTTGCTAGCATGTTCTGATCCCGCATTCCCTACAAAAGATTCAGTTCTACCTTATGCTGAGCTGTCTAGGACATTTGCTAAAATGCGCAATGAAGCTAGTCAGTTACTACATGCTGTTGAGTCATCTGGCATGTTTGTGGATATATTGTCAAATATGAAAATTAATGTGGAAAGCATAACTGTGGATGATGCAATCAGTTTTGCTTCAAAAGTGCCGTTAGTGTGTAATGATAATGCTGGGAATGAATCAATGGGAAGGAACACTGATGATATGGAGTCAGCGAAACAACGTCTTATAACAACTTCAGGCTACTTAAAATGTGTTCAGGTTCGTTTGTGATTCTATTTTACATGTGTGATATGCTACTCTATTCATTGATATTTGTTGACAGTTGTCAAAATTTTTTTTCTGCAGAGTAATTTGCATGTTACAGTATCCTCCTTAGTTGCTGCTGCCGTTGTCTGGATGTCGGATCTTCCCGCACGACTCAATCCTATCATTTTGCCTTTAATGGCTTCAATTAAAAGAGAACAGGTAGTGTTTTCAAGATGAATTCTTTGTGCGGCAACAACACAAATTGATTTGGTTCTGATTCATTTCTCATACATTGTTTAGGAGGAGATACTGCAACAGAAAGCGGCTGAGGCACTTGCAGAGCTTATTTATCATTGCATTACTCGTAAGCCCAGCCCAAATGATAAGTTAATCAAGAATATTTGTAGTTTGACATGCACGGATCCTTCAGAGACTCCTCAAGCTGCAGTTATCAGTTCCATGGAGATTCTTGATGACCAGGATTTCCTCTCCTTTGGGACTAGTACAGGAAAACATAAACCAAGGGTTCACAAGCTAGCTGGTGGTGAAGATCAATCAAGAGTGGAGGGTTTTATCAGCAGAAGGGGGTCGGAATTAGCATTGAGGCATGTGGGTGAGAAGTTTGGTCCTACATTATTTGAGAAGCTTCCCAAATTGTGGGATTGCATTGCTGAGGTTCTTATACCTGGCAGTCCTGCAGATGAGCAGCAAATTGTGCAAGCTGTTGGATCTATTAAAGATCCTCAGGTCTTGATTAATAATATCCAGGTTGTTGTCTTCTTTGATTTTCTTATTTTCTTCTTCTGAATTTTCTCCATGATATGATGGTTGGCAATATCAATATGGCCTACTAGAATTATGATTATTGTAAACCTTCCAAGAGTATTACAAAATGTTTAGTCTCACATGGCCAATGTGACAATATCTGGTTGTGATGAAAATTTCATTATTTTAGGAATCACAACATATGACATACGATAATACCATTACAAGCTGGTTGCAGGACCAATTATTAAATTCTGTACACTATTATTTGATAAACAGATTGATTGGGTTTTTGTAGCTTGCTATTTTATAGCAATCTTGGGCATCTAGAATTAGTTAACTCATTATGGTGGAAGTTGATGTTATACTTGGCTCAAAGTATGTTGAATCTTGAAGTGCATAAGCTAAACCTTCTTCTATGATAGTACTCTAAGACACGAGATTTGGATTCTGGTGCTCATTTCTCTTGTCATTTAATATGTCTACCCCTTCACCTTTGGAGGCAAAACCTAAATTGGTCTTAAAATTTTTCTTGCATTCTGTTGGAGCTTTAGTTTTAACAAAAAATGTTATTAAGTTTTTTAACCTGTGAAATACATCTGGGTTAGAGCAGCCTAAGTGGTGGCGGCAGATGTGATCATAATCAATCGATCTCTAGATGTAATACAATCAACTATTTTACTTTGTTTAGTTTCATGGTAAGATGAGTTTCCTAGGTTTATAGCATCACGAGATGAAGGATTAAATCTGAGCTCTAGGCTTCAAATTCTCTGAAATTAGTGGCTTTAGTGTCGTTGACTTCTTTTTTAAATGGCTTATGTTAGTTGTGGAAAAAAACAGCTTGATCATAATAAGAACTTGGAAACATCATTCTTTCCATACAAGAATGTTGAACAGAATCATGGAAAATGATACTTGTTTCTGGTATGCCTGTTTATTGAAGTCTGATGGTGCCTGGAGTATGCTGTATGACATGGAAGCGGACAACCTGTCCATGCCTTTGCAACTCCTAGTCACTTTGCTTATACAATGAGATTCTTACACTTCTGGCATCATCTATACTTCTTTTTTGTGCCCATTATCCATACTTCTTTTCTGCAGTCTTTTGATGTTGGCTTTATGTCCTAGTCCAAACGGACTAATTTTTCCTCCTTGTTACCTTTTAGTCCTTGACTTGAATATTGATTTTGTGGTGGTTAATTCATGCGTTTGTGCTATTTTATTTAATTATGTCTTGATTTTTATCTATGATTTATTTTTGGCAGGTGGTACGTTCTATTGCTCCAATGCTGGATGAAACCCTAAAACCCAAACTGCTGATGCTTCTTCCTTGCATATTCAAATGTGTTAGTCATTCCCATGTGGCAGTTAGATTGGCCGCTTCCAGGTGTATCACTTCTATGGCCAAGTCTATGACTGTAGATGTAATGCAGGCTGTGATTGAAAATGCCATTCCTATGTTGGGGGATGTGACATCTGTCCATGCAAGACAAGGTGCTGGCATGCTTATTAGTTTGCTTGTTCAGGGATTAGGTGTGGAGCTGGTTCCATATGCGCCTTTGTTAGTTGTCCCTCTTCTTAGGTGTATGAGTGATTGTGATCATTCTGTCAGACAGAGTGTGACACACAGTTTTGCTGCCCTGGTACCTCTTCTTCCTTTAACAAGAGGTCTGCCTCCACCCGTTGGACTGAGTGAAGGTTTATCTAGAAATGCAGAAGACGCACAATTTTTGGAACAGCTTCTTGATAATTCCCATATTGATGATTACAAGCTCTTCACTGAATTGAAAGTGACATTGAGAAGGTACTTTTGTCTGTCCACATAACTTTCTTCCGTATTCTTTTTCCTTTAGCGTCCTAGATGAGTAAAAATTCTTTATTGTTAGTACTGTGTTGTTTTGGCTTCTACATGTCCTCTGACATTTCAATAGGAAAATTCACTTCAGGATACTCTTTCCTGCACTTGCCTACTATTGCATGCTGTGGGGAATAATTGCATTTCAATGATTCGTGTTTATAATTTCGTTTTGATGGTGACCTCGAGGTTAAGTTTGTCTTAAGTTAAAGCACTGGGGCCTCCAAAATTTATACCAGCTCATGTCATTTACTCCTTTCCCTTCATTTTTGAAAACGTAATGTAGGTCAAATCTATGTTGGGAAGCTCTCAAACAAGCCTCATAGATGATTTCTTCTTGGAGACCTAAAATTCTCTTTGGTGATTTCACATGAATTATCTTTGGAAGAATTGTGAACAATATTTGACCATGTTTGGTTTTTTCTCAACAGAGAAGTAGATTAGGGTTTGGGATTGACATGATTGGTATTTTAACTGTGCCAATTATTTGGAGTGTATGCAGATCTTACAGATATTTTGTTATCTTTTTTTCTCTTCACTTGTTTTCTTCTCTAAACTGGCAATTCACCTTTTGGCAATGTGCGTTCAATAACCTGAGATGCATTATTTTTCTTCCTATAGGGAGGCAACTTAAACTTGGTTAATCTAGGACTTAAAGCTTTAGTCCTGTCCGCTGAATATTGGTTTGCAAATCAAATGCAACATGAAACAGATTTGGTGGTTTCAGTAGTAAGTCCTAGAGTTTTTTTTTTTTTTTCCCTAAAGTCTTCCCATTGCTTGCGTGCCTTCAGGTATCAACAAGAAGGTATAAACTGGTTGGCCTTTTTAAAACGTTTTAAGCTTCATGGGATCTTGTGTGATGATATGGGGCTTGGGAAGACACTTCAAGCATCAGCAATTGTGGCATCAGACATAGCAGAGAGTCGTGCTTCAAATAACAACGGGGATCCTCATTCGTCCTTAATTGTTTGCCCATCAACCCTTGTTGGACACTGGGCTTTTGAAATAGAAAAATACATTGATGCTTCTTTAATATCCACGCTCCAATATGTTGGTTCTGCTCAGGACCGCATTGCTTTGAGAGAACAGTTTGATAAGCATAATGTAGTCATAACATCATATGATGTGGTGCGCAAGGATGCTGATTATCTTGGACAATTTCTCTGGAACTACTGTATTTTGGATGAAGGCCATATCATCAAAAATGCAAAATCTAAAATAACATTGTCAGTAAAGCAGCTGAAAGCCCAGCACCGTTTAATACTAAGTGGAACACCGATCCAGGTAAGTTCAAAGTCTATTTACTTGTATATGTTGGAATTTCCAGTTTTCTTGAGAAAGTTTCTTAATAGGTTTTTTTTTTTTTTTTGTGCAGAACAACATCATGGATCTATGGTCACTTTTTGACTTTCTAATGCCAGGATTTCTTGGAACAGAGAGACAGGTATCTATTTTTTGATTTCTTGTTTTGGGTTCTCATAAAGAAATGCTGCCTATTGTTTATGTATATTCAGTTTTCTTCCTCAAAAGGCTATTGTTGGGTTATTTGGGAAACAAAAAAATGCTGAGAGTCTGGCATGAGTTTTCCTGGGGGCTGGGGTTATTTTTGATGCATGTGCAAACCATATATGTGAATCCCTTGATATTACATAGAATCTTAGGTTACTGAGGAAATCAAACATTTTCTAAGCCAAACTCCTAGTTGTTATGAAAGCGGTGAATGTTGGTAATTACCAGAGTCTATGACTGATATTCGCTCAGTGGTAAAATATATCTGCACTTAGAATTTTTTTAACTAGACCTTTGTTAAACATAGTGATGGATGTTGATGTTTACCTGGTCTCATACAAAGTGACCTTATAGCCAATATTCTGATTTGCTGTATTTTATATTTCATGGCGGATTGAACACTGAGTTATGTGGAAAATTCTGCTTGTCTGTTTATGCTTTTAACAAGTTGATTATTTGTGGTCTTTTAGTTACAAAAATATTGTCTGTTATTGTCTTCTTGGTATTGAACACTGTTGATTTGATGTTGTTTTGGCAGTTCCAAGCCACTTATGGGAAGCCATTGCTGGCTGCTAGAGATCCGAAATGTTCTGCCAAGGATGCTGAAGCTGGGGCACTAGCTATGGAAGCACTGCACAAGCAGGTCATGCCCTTCCTACTTCGTCGAACAAAGGATGAGGTTTTGTCGGACCTGCCAGAGAAAATCATTCAGGACAGATACTGTGACCTTAGCCCTGTCCAATTAAAACTTTATGAACAGTTTTCTGGTTCACATGTGAAACAAGAAATTTCAAGCATGGTAAAGACTGATGAGTCAGCGGTTGCAGGAGGGGGGAAGATTACTTCACCAAAAGCATCTACACATGTATTCCAGGTGAAGTGATTCTTTTCCTTGCATTCCTCTTTATTTTTTTTCCTCAGTGCAAAGGAGTTTCTATGGGCTGAGCAAGTTTCCCTTTTGTTATGTTTAGGCGCTGCAATACTTGCTAAAACTCTGTAGCCATCCCTTGCTTGTCATTGGTGAAAAGGTTACTGAGTCACTAACAGTGCAGTTGTCAGAGTTCTTCCCTGCAAGTTCAGATATCATTTCTGAACTTCATAAACTCCACCACTCTCCCAAATTAGTTGCTCTTCAGGAGATTCTGGAAGAGTGTGGAATTGGTGTGGATACTTCTGCTTCTGATGGTGCTGTCACAGCTGGACAGCACAGGGTTCTGATATTTGCTCAACATAAAGTAATGATCAACCTATCTTTCTGGCTCTTTGCTTGCTAAGTTGAGCTTGTATGCTTCTTTCCAGATTTATCATTTCAACGATGGTTTTCCATGCAGGCCTTACTGGATATCATTGAAAAGGACTTGTTTCACACCCACATGAAGAAGTGAGTCTTCTAATACTTCTTTGTAGCTGAATGTTAGAATTATTGATTGTGTAGGGAAATAATTCAAGTTGTTTTATCTTATTTATTTAGCACAACTGAAGAAATGTTTATGAAAGTAGTTTATTTTGGCCAATTTTCATGAAACACATAAGGCTTTAAAGGTTGGATCTTTTTTGGCGTTTCATTTTGTTTGACTTGCACTTTCAAAGTGTCCAGTATTTAGTTATAAATGGATGGTATAATTTTTCCACTACCTGGACCTATTACTTTTGAGTTGTTTGATGTGTCCTTACTCCTAACAATACTTTTTTAACATACCATATGAGGATAATAATTTTATTGGTGGTTAATGATATAACCTTTATTTGGTTGGCTGGCTTTAAAATTGTACTCAATTGATGTTTATCCAGTTTTTGCTCTTTTTTGTGCTTATAGATCCCAACTTTCGTCCTTAGAACCTTCTTGTCCATTTTTTCCCCTTCTATTTTCAGGTTGATGTTTATCATTTAACATTTAGTACCTTTTACTTTTTGCATTATAAGAATGCTCTATTTAAAATCAATTCAATTAGGCAGATCTTGAATGGTCAAACAAGTGTTGGACTCTCGTGGTGTAATTGTTTAGTCATTGTTTCTTTGTTCTTTACAACCAGTTGGAAAATCATGGTTCTTTCTGATGCAAATGTTTAAATTGACAACTGGGGACAGCAAAAAGAATTGGTGAAGTTTTACTATCCTGTGTAAGAGGTTTATAAAGTGTGCTATAGAAATAAACCAACGTTAAGATCTTTTGGTTTGTTTTGATTTTCTTCTTCATTTTGATGTATATGCTCTGAGCTCTTGCGATCTTTTGGTTTATTTTGATTTTCTTCTTCGTTTTGATGTATATGCTCTGAGCTATTGCATCTGTCTCGAAGCATATTTTGCCTTCCTATTATCTCGCGGTAATTCTAGAAAATTTCATCAATTCTTAAATTTTGCATCAAACAGTGTCACTTATCTACGATTGGATGGATCAGTTGAAGCAGAAAAACGTTTTGACATTGTGAAAGCTTTCAATTCTGACCCAACCATTGATGCCTTGCTGCTTACAACACATGGTAATGCTTTTATTGTGCTGAGCAAATTTTTTTTATGATGTTTTACTTAATGGCTCTGTTTCACAGTTGGTGGGCTTGGTCTGAACTTGACATCTGCTGATACCCTCATTTTTATGGAACATGATTGGAATCCAATGCGTGATCATCAGGTAACTGAAATTTTTACATATCTTTGTACAGAATCTGCCATGCAGGTGTTGATGATCCAATGAAACTAATTTCCTCCACTAGTGTGCTATGATGATTTTTTTACAAATTTATCTTCTTTAGCTTGGTAACTTTTAGGTGAAATTCCGTCATATAGTATCAACATTAGGTTTCTTGACATTCATCCATCTTTGGGTCTCAGTAATGCCGGCCTGGAAAAATGGTGGTTTATGCACAAAACTGTAACATTAATTAAATGGCCTGAGTACTTTCAAGGATAATCAAAGATGAGAATTCTGGCTTTATGATTGTTTGCTTTTGCTTATGCTTATGCTTTTAATGATAGCCTTTTTTTATTGTTTATTTATTCTTTTGTCATTATAATTTTCAGGAAATATGAACAGATGCATGTTCTCCTGCGTATTGTCTTAAATTGTTTTAACCTTTTACTTAAACTTTGCAGCTTACTGTGTTCATTGAAAGGAACTGTGCTTTTTTTATATTTGACTTTCACTAATGATTTTAATGACGTATATCTTTTGTGCACTTTCAGGCAATGGACAGAGCACACAGATTAGGCCAACGGAAAGTTGTGAATGTCCATCGTCTCATCATGCGTGGCACCCTGGAAGAGAAAGTTATGAGCCTCCAACGTTTCAAAATATCAATTGCCAATGCTGTTATCAATGCTGAGAATGCCAGTTTGAGAACCATGAACACTGATCAGTTGCTTGATCTATTTGCCTCAGCAGAAACATCTAAAAAGGTTTTTTTAGGACTTTTTACATTTGATAGCATAATGATACATTTGCAAGTTATTTTTGGTTTCCCTATTTCTTCCATGCCATGTCTGACTATAGTTGGCCTCAGTGGCCTCATATGGGAATTAGATCTTGAAGTTTTTCTTATGTTGAATCAATGGAATCTACTGAATTTTCAAGCTCTTTCCTTAGTTTTCATGAGGTATCTGATATGAACGAATTTGATTTGCAGGGAGCTACTGCCTCGAAACGTTCAGAGAGCAGTATAGATGGAGACCCGAAATTAATGGGTAGAGGGAAGGGGTTAAAAGCCATCCTTGGTGGATTGGAGGAGCTTTGGGATCAATCACAGTACACAGAGGAATATAATTTAAGCCAGTTCGTAGCAAAACTTAATGGCTGAACTCAACCTGCGCAAAGACCTGAACTTAATTGGTCACGGTTGAAAGAGTATGCCTAGTCCTGGTCCACCAGTCGAGTTCTGGGATCACAGTTCATATCCAAGCTAACTGGTTGAAGCCAGCTTCTCCTCTGTACAAAATGTACATATCTAATTCAGGACCACAATTTTGGCAAATTTTAGGGGTAGCTTTATTTTTTAATATATTGTTAACCCCTTTTTTCCCTATTTTTGGGATCTTCTTCCCAAAATTTTGTCTATCCTGTCTGTTCTGTCTTTGCATTAAGGAGGCCGGAAAAGAAGCTGTTTTTCTCAAGAGTGGCTGGTCTCAACATGAGGGTTTCAAGTTGGTCAGAAATATGACGGGAAGAGAATTGTAAAGCCGAATATTTTGTATATACTTTGTTTTTAAAATTTAAAAGAAAATCATCTTTGCCAATAGCCGCGTAATGTCAGTTCCCAAAATCACGGCTCACGACAATATCATGGATGAAACAAATTAAGATGAAATTGCCAAACACAAAGTGTGCTTGTTTTTATTATTAATTATAAGGACTATTTATAATTTTAAATTTCACTGAAATTTATAATTTTTTATTTTCTCGATATCATGTCAAGATTTTAATAATTATTTTCTCTTCTTTTTAAACCTTAAGATTTAAAACAAATAAGGGATTAAGTTAATAATTATATGATTATTACTAATTACTTTTCTTTATATATATATGGAGAATAGAATTATTTGAAGTGGAATCCAAGCTTTACAACTTTTCATGATTTCTCTTTATTCTTTTTGTTAAGAAGTTGTTGGTAATTATTCTTTTTTGAGTCCAAAGTCCAAACTCAAAAAAATACTTTAATATAATAATAAGAGCCCTAAACTTCATCCATACGCTTTCAAGAGTATTTGTCAAATCGTTGGGCCTCTCTTTTGCTCTGTTAGTGTTATTTTCCAGCATTTGATTATAGTTTGCCTTGAAAGAACGGGAAAAAGAAAAGCAAATCAATAATCATCACTTTCTTCTGTAGAATACCATCATTTCTTTGTTTCGTTAATAAAAAGAAAAGCAAATAAAAATATAAATGCACAAACGGTAAGCAGAAAGGATGATTATAAATGCTATCGACGTGAAAATAAATAAATCAATTAGTCAATCAATATGCTTAGTTTAGTCAAAGGATTTGTTGATTGTTTTGAGAAAAAGAAAGAAACTACAAATTTTCTTTAAATAAACAATTAGTAAATAGTAGGGTTGATAATTCATTTCATTTGATTCGATCTAATTAATTTTATAAAATTAAATTTTTTTTAAATTAGATTTAAAGTTGGACATTTTTAACAAAAAGTTAAAATTGAATTCTATGTAAACTCATTTTAATTCGATCTTATATATATTATTTTTTATTATTTATTTATTTTTATATTTATATTTAAAAAATAATATTTTATAAATTTTGAATCGATTATAAATTTAAATATATATAAAATAAATTAAATATAAATATAATATTTTAATATCAAATTAAATTTAAATATTAAATTTATAAAATCAAATCAAATTCACTAAAAAAAATATTTATCCCTACCTAATTCGTTGTTGCCCATGGTAAATAGAGTAAGACGCGTATCGATAATAAATAGAGTAAAACGCGTTTCGTTTAAATATCAATTGTATTTAGAGCCATGTTGAAAAAGTCTTAAGATTAGTACAGTAATAAAATAGTACTCAGATAAAACCATGAAAAAAGCCACAAAATATTCCAAAAAGTAAAAGCAAGAACAAAAGAGAAAAGATCAAAGCAAAATCCTTAAAAACAAACAAAAGACAATATAAAAAAGAAGAACAAAGCATTGACTTCTGCGCCACAACATTGATTTGCCTTCTCATGTTCTCAAGGCTTTAACTTCATAGGAAAGGTGTCTGATCCAGATCATACCAACAACCATCAATTAAAAAGATTTGTAAGAAATCAAATGTACCAAATCTTGTTTCATTGAAAGAGAAAAAGGGTAAACTTTTCTTTTCATTTTTCTTTTTCATGTTACAAATATTGTATAAACTTCTTCTTGCTTTATTATTATTATTATTTTTTTTTTAGGTGAAGAAAAGTTACAGTTCACCTTGTTGGTTTCACTAGATCTTTCACTACTACTTTAATTTATTTATTATAAAAAATTATGAAAAAAAAAAGAAAAAACAATGAAAATGTTGAAAAGTTTGACAAATTATTCACAAACCCCAAAATGTAGCATTATCATGACTTCCTTTCCTACAATATTCCACCAAAAAAAATGGAATCTCAAAAGCAAGAAAGAGAAAAAAAATAAAAATAAAAACAAAAAATCACTTAAAATCAAATGTCAGAACAAACCATGACCCATTTTTCATCTATTCAAGATCAAATCTAACCCCAATCATCAACTCCCAACCCTATATCTGAGTGAACCAAATCCTTTGCTCCATTGCTATCAGTGGGTTCTCTTGTTTTTCTTGACCCTTTAGGTTCCCTTTGTTGTTATGTAATAAAACTAAAAACAAATCCTTAAAATATTATAGTATTACAAAATATACATTTTTTTTTTATAAAAAAGTAATAATTTTGAGTTGAAAAAAAGTCACATGCATACCATATGAAACCTCATCACATAAACATTTCATTATTACAGTACCCAACAAAAGAGAGGTCGTTCTCTTTCAAAAACTAACAATTATAATATCTTTGTTAAATTATATTAATATTAAAAAATCTGATTAAACTGTTGTTATAATCCAGTATCACTTTAAAAAACTGATAGATAATTTAAGTCAACAAGATTGGTTGGCCTTTGGTTCTCTCTCCTGAGAACTTAGGAGAGAACCAAACCAATAATAGTTACACTTTTGACAAGAAAAAAAAAAAGGAAGAAAGGTAAAGAAAGAAGCTTTGGTGAGAAATGGGTGAAGGCGGAGAGGGGGCAACCTTGGAGTACACACCAACATGGGTTATAGCAGCAGTTTGCACGGTGATTGTTGCCATCTCTTTGGCCATGGAGCGTTTGCTTCATTATCTTGGGACTGTTTTGAAGAAGAAACAACAGAAACCACTCTTTGAGGCTCTTTTGAAAGTCAAAGAAGGTAAACCATTTCTTTTTTCTCTCGATTTTTCATTTGTTTGATTTTAAATGTATTGCCATAGAGAAATTCTTTTGCTATTTTCCAAATTGTAACCTTGAAATGGGTTTTTTTCTTTTCGACAGAGTTGATGCTGTTGGGGTTTATATCACTGTTGCTGACAGTATTTCAGAGTGCAATTTCTAAAATCTGCATGTCAAGGGAAGCATTAACACACATGCTTCCTTGTAAAATTGAACACAACAGTGGTACTTCTACAACATCAGATTTTCAAAAGTATTTTGCTTTCACCCTGTCAGGGGGAACCAGGCGCCTACTGGCTGAAGCATCTACGTCTTCCCAGATGGGATACTGTAGTGAGAAGGTAACATAGTTGCCCATCACCAAATCAATGGTTGTTAATCTTATGTGTGCTTTATTGTCGATAACTCTTGCTTTATATGTTCAAATAAGGAAAAACAAGGAATTATTGTATCTATTGTCATGGTTAGAAAGGAAATCCTGATGAGAGTAATATTATAGTTCTGATGGTTAAACTGAGGCATCGATAGTGTATCAAATGCATCTAGGGTTCCAAAACAATCCCATGTATCATATTGAGTACAGTAATACAGGTTCTGGCTCTTTTTTCTTTTTCTTTTAAAGACAGACATTTTTATTTCCATATTTTTGTGCTTCAGGGTAAGGTACCCTTGTTGTCTGTTGAAGCGCTACATCATCTGCATATTTTTATCTTCGTCCTGGCCATTGTCCATGTGACATTCTGTGTTCTCACAGTTTCTTTTGGAGGGCTAAAGGTAAGCAGTCTAATAGGTTTCATTTGCTTATTCTTCAACTATTTCTATGTGGTAGAGTTGATTTTCTTTTCCAATCATTTTTTTTTCTCTGCCTTTCATTAAAAGACATTGTTTGTTGATGTAGATACGTCAATGGAAACATTGGGAAGATTCAATTGCAAAAGAGAATTATGATCCACAGCAAAGTAAGGATCAATACCAATCTAAATGCTCACTATTTTCCATGATATCATTTAATTATTCAGTGCACACATGGACATGCGTGTTCAGAATCTTGCTCAAGGCCTATAGAAGTATTGCCCTAGGGTATTGTTAATGGGACTGCAAACTTAATGAAGCCTTATCTCAAAGTCAATAGACTATGCAGTATATGTCTCTAATGTGACCTGCTACTGCTAGTCCATTTTTGTCTTTGGTGCTTCTAATTTTTGTACTCTGTTAGTGCAGTGTTGAAAAAAGTCACTCATGTCCATCAGCATACTTTTATCAAAGAGCATTTTCTGGGTATTGGTAAAGACTTTATTTTGCTAGGGTGGTTGGTAAGCTGCTATTCCATTTATGAGTTATGATACAATAATTTTGCCTTTTACATCTATAACAATTGAACTTAATGAAAAGGCCAAAAGGGTTGATTCTAAACTGTTCTTTCTTTTTTTTATGCACCCTCTTCCCTTGCCTGTCATGTGTGAGAATTGGCATGAAATATGCATGTCAGAGAAAAGGTAGACCTTGAAATTGCTTTATATATGAGAAATATGCACTGTTTGTCCATGGCCTAGGTTTTGTTTTTTGTGGGTGGAGTTGGGGTTTTGTCTTGATGGTCTTATGGCAACTATTTTGTTAAATATCAATTGGGCATAGGCCTGCCTTTTGGTTTGCCATTGTTTGGAATTTGGTATGCTTATTAGATAAATGTGTCTGTGCTTATGCTTGCGCTCATTTCTGCCTCTTTTGGTTGATAAGTTTATGATTGATCCTCCTATAATATGTTTTTCAATTCTCAAGGGAAGGATTATTTTTCCTCAAGAGTTTTCTAACTTGGTATTGGACAAAATGGAAGAAATACTATAGTTTAATAAGAAGTAATGCTGTGCCTCATAAGACGGGGAGTACGAGTGAAGGTCATACTTAAATTGGGTTTGTTTCTGCTTTCAATGAATATCTTTACCCCTGCCCTGTTTAGTTACCTTCAAAGAATAAAAGCTTTTAGTTCTGTCAGGTATCTTTGTCTCCCTGGTCTCACTTTTCTTTCATAATTTTGAACACTAAAGACATCCAATAAGAAGCAATATTAATTGAGCCTCAAACATTTTTTTCAAAACCAGAAGTTTGTCTGCTTCTGCTAACCATGACTCTGATCTTCTTCTTCATTTTCCTGTTGTTTTCTTACAGCATTCATTTTTTAAGCAATTCTATGCATCTGTGACCAAATCAGATTACGTGACACTAAGGCTGGGTTTCATCATGGTAAGTTTTCTGTGCAAAACTGGCTGTCTTGCAGAACTTTGTTATGGTTGTAATGTCATTCCTTGTCATAGCCAATTACCAATATTTACTTTTTTTATTGCAGAGACATTGCAAATCGAATCCCAAGTTTAATTTTCACAAATACATGATACGAGCCTTAGAAGATGATTTTAAGCATGTTGTTGGTATAAGGCAAGTGATGTTTGAGAGTATATATGTGAAGATTTATGTGTCATATGGTTTCTTTTCTTGCACACATCAAATAGGTATTTGTAAGTTCTGACTTTAAATCATGTTTACATGATAATTCTTTTTGATTTATTGTTTCATTTGTTCATTTGCAGTTGGTATCTCTGGGTATTTGTGGTCATCTTCTTGTTGCTGAATGTTAATGGTATGTGATACCATTGATTATTGGCAATTAACTTAATCTTGATGCCTTATGCTGATCGCATTATCATGTTTTGATGTTCATTCTGTTCACAATCTTGTCAAAAAAGCTATTCTTCTGATAAGAATTTTCTTTTTAATAGTTCAGAAAGGGTTGCATGTGTTATGCCAACTCATAGCACTTCTAACTATTTAATGTGGGACTACATTGTTGGTAATATAGAACTGTGTTGTCTGGTGGTGCTATTATTATTTGTTCTCTTTTCTAAAGTTTAGGTTATATTTTAATCTTTCCAATGTAATGAATGAAAAATAACAATGATGGCAGTTTCTTATAATATGAACCTTTTTTTTTTTGGGCTTCTATGGCATGTAATAGATGTTTTTGTTGAGATTATACTACCTACCATTAATATACCATGTATAATGATGACATTTTCTCAATTTTCTTCTGCAGGCTGGCATACATATTTCTGGATAGCATTCATTCCTTTTATTGTGAGTAGTTTTAGTACAGTTTCTTATGCACACATATATACATGAACAAAACTAAAAACATATCTACCTACACAAAATATAACTAATTGCTGTGATTCCAAAATGGAAGAGATAATTGAATAGGCTAAAAAATTTTCAAATAATCTGATCCATATTCTGTTAAATCTTTTGAGAAACCGATTAATGGGATGACGGAATCTCATTCTACTTGTCAAGATCAATTTTTGTCAACAATGATCCTCATAGTACTATAATAAAATGCAAAAGAATGAAACTCAGTAACATGAGAAATTCATTGACATTAGAAGGTAGTGATCATGTCCTCCCATTACATGCATCAAAGAAAGCTGTCCACAATGTAGAATTTTATTTATATACAAGTTCTTTTTTGCTTACCTGTTCTGTTTTTGCATTTATTTATTTATTTTCCAGCTTCTACTTGCTGTGGGCACCAAGCTCGAGCATGTGATTACCCAGTTGGCTCACGAGGTTGCTGAGAAACATGTAGCTATTGAAGGGGAATTAGTGGTTCAACCATCAGATGAACACTTTTGGTTCAACAAGCCTCGTATTATCCTCTTCTTGATCCATTTTATCCTCTTCCAAAATGCTTTTGAGATTGCATTTTTCTTTTGGATATGGGTAAGCTTATATTTTAGACCACTATTTTGCCATATGAACCACATAGTAATTGTGATGACATAATGATACTTTCTTCATCATCTATAGGTTCAATTTGGATTTGATTCCTGCATAATGGGTCAAATTGGTTATATCATTCCAAGACTTGTTATAGGGTAAAATCCAATGACCAATCCCTTTATGCTATTGTTAGATTTTGGTTGGTTTTAAAATTTTTCCTCTTCTATCAATATTATTATATGTGCATTATGATTGTGTTGCTAAGCTTTTTATTTTCTGTTTGTTCCTTCAGGGTTTTCGTTCAGGTACTATGTAGTTATAGCACATTGCCACTTTATGCCATTGTCACACAGGTTAGTTGAGTCTCTTGTAACCATAAACTTCAATTCCTTATCTGGAACTCCAATTTACATGCCTTTCCTATGGAATTGAAGATGGGAAGCTCATTCAAGAAGGCAATATTTGACGAGCACATACAAGCAGGCCTTGTTGGTTGGGCACAGAAGGCGAAGAAAAAGAATGCCTTAAAAGCTGCTACTGAGGATGCAGCTCCAGCAAGCACCGGGCAATGCCCTTCTGTTGCAATTCAGATGGGGAGAGCTTTGCGCAATGCATCAGCTCCCGAGGAGATTCGTCCTTCACAGGGTTCTGATGGCTCAAGATGAGCAGTGTTGATGGGCAAGAGAGCTATGCTTCTTGCTTCATAGTGGAAAGTGCTGGTTTTATAGAATAACAGCAAGATTGTATTTTATATTCACATGGGTGGTATATGTTCTGACAGAGTGTGTCCTGGGCATCTAATTTGGATTTGAAATGAATGTCTCAGTACAGAAAGATGATGTCTATTAAAATGCTTAGTCAACAAGTTAAAGAATGGGAAGAGTTTGTAACATCCATCTGCAGCATTCAGTTGCTGTTAGTGCTGTCTGCTTAGTGTATCTAAACAGCAGTTATTCTGCAATCTTAACCCAGAGTTTTGTTGCCATGGAGTTTGAAAATTTATTTACTGTGTTCTTCTCCAAGAACCCTATCAGGTCTTCTTCAAGAACTCATTTGCTTGTCCATCCTGAAAGACATAAAAACTGGATATATGTTCTCAAAGGCTTTGAAAATTTCATTTCTCTTCTGAGCTTCAGCAATAGCAATCTCTCCGGAAGGAAAAACCAAACCATAATTTTGGGTTGTTTCATTTGATAAATCAATCCAGGAAAGAACTCTGGCTCAAATATTGAAAACTTGCTGTGAGAATTCGCAAGCTGTGTACGACTGAAAGGGTATGTAAAATCACAAGAGACAACTATGCTCTGAATCTTGAAATCTTTGTACTCAACATCAAAACCAAGCTTTTGAATGATCCGACCATGCTTACAAATTGTTGCCCGGTTTTGGCTATGTAGCAAACCATATATTGACAAAAGAGAATATCAGAGCAGTGGTTTTGGGCACCTTATACTCATCATGCCGCAGCAAACTTCTCGGGGTTGTATTCAGCATTTCACGCATGAAGAGAAATGGCTTTGAGGTCCAGCTCGCAACCCAGCTTCACAGTCGACACCACATTCTCGATGGTAGGGACAATGCCAGAACCCAGACCCAAAGGGTGCCTGGAACTAGAGCTGGAAGGTTCCGACACTTGGCTACTCTCTAACACTATATCAGCTTCCGTTGCTGATATCAAGAACAACTCTCTTAACACTACTCTCTTGATGTATTACATTGCGTGTTGAGTGTTGGCTGATGTTGAATGAATGAAGTGATTACACAAAATTTTGAAGCCCTGAAAAATTTTGAGTGTCAGGAAAATTTTTTTCTTTAAATTTTTTTATTTTTTCAAAATTTGGATGATCATGTACATTTTTTTTGCTTTTGCATCCCTCAATGCTAGGAATGCAGTGCTTAATGATCAAAACAATTTGCAGAATCGGAAAAAGGGAAATCTGAAGCTGGAAACTCTTTTTTTTTCCTATTAATATGACAATATTTCTTAATGATATTTTGGGTATTGAGTTAATGAAAATTTCTCATTTTATCAAATTGATTGCTAGTATTTCAAACAATTAATTAACACTTAATAAAAAAATCTTATATCAAGCAAAACAAATTCAATTACAAATTTTAAAATTCATATAATTTTCAATAATAAATTAAAGAAAATAATATGAGTTTAGATACCAAATTTGAAAAAAATAACATCAAAGGCTCAAAAGAATAGCAATTAAGCTATCCCTCTTTGTTGTTTTGGCCAAAAGCAATTAAACTCTCTTTGGTCAACATGTTTTTGCTATCTTTTTTATTTATTTTTCATTTTTACCTTATGATTTTATTATTCTTTACAAAAAAAAAAAAAAAAGCTCCAATAAATTTATTTGATACCTATGTATAATTCAAAACAGCCTTAATTAACTTTGTTGCTTTTGTTATCATATAGCTTGAAGACTTCACTTCAAACCCTACTCAAAGTGTAAGTTGCTCATAACACTTACTCTGAGAAGAAAAAGGCATGCAAATTCCTTTATTTGCACTTCTTGTCCAAGTTTTATGTCAAAGTGCATAGAATAAAGTAGTAGAATGGTTTGGTTTCATTGAGACATTATTTGTTCAATCTTACTGATTCATTATCTGCCTTTCTGTTTTGTCATGGTCATAACAAGTCGGTGAAAAGGATCAAATTCATTGATGCAAGAAACTTGTGAGTGAACTGCTATGTCCTGTTAATTCGTTCAAAAAAATTGCAAATATGTTTCCCTAAGGTGTTTTAGTTTGAAATGATGCGAGGATTAGTCCTACTAACCTTTCGATTGATTTAGGACCTGAAATTGAAAAGGTGAAGGCTTATTATTAAGTTGCTGTTGCATTTAATTTCTTTAAGCTGTTTTATTCGGTTCCGGCTTCCCTCATCGGATTAGCGATTTCCAAAGCCGCTTTAAAACCATTCCTAGGATAGCTTGAAGGTGACTGGTGATGTTTAGCATGATTGTTTTAATTTATTGTAAATTATTTTTTGTGATTGTTCATTATTTTCTTTTCTCTTTTATTTTTTCTCTTCTCTAACTTTGAAAGAGAAAATATCATTGGAGCACCTCAATTTATAAGGTATCATTCTAACGGAACTTTTCCCACTTCGAAACAGTTTTAATTATATTCATTGATAATTATTCGTTATTAATATTTTATGTTCCTTTAGATTTTATTGAAAAATATTTATAAGGTATCATTCTATGAGACTTTTTATTTTTATATTAATATAAATTATAATACAAAACTTTTATTTAAAATATTATATAAATTTATAAATTTTTAATATTTTATATGATATAAATATAAGAATTAAGATTTAATTAAACCGTAACGATAAAAAAATTTTGATTAATATCTAAAAGGTAATTAAGTTAGGATAAGCAATCAAAAAATAAAAATGAAATAAAAAATTCTTCAAAAACCAATGGTCCTATGAACTATCCCATGCTTTGAACAGCACTAGATTGCGTCCCACTTCCCAATTTTCCCACAAAGGATAAGGGGCCATTAGGTTTCCATTTTTCTGAGTTTTTTCTCTCCTATTTTCTTCTTACTTTTCTTTTTTCCGAACCAAACGCAGAAAATACTATGCCAATTGCTTCCTTATCTCTCCCTTCCTTAGGCCATTGCTGCCAAAAGTCTCCTCCTTTCTCCCTCAAATCTTCTTTTCTCTCAAAACCCACAAAAACCCAGTTTTCTTTTGCCTTCAAAACCACCCAAAAAAGGTCATTTTCCCATGTGGTCTCAATGAGCATGGAAGCAGGCATTGGAGTAATGGGCACAAAGCTTGGCATGATGACTTACTTTGAAACTGATGGCACAGTTGTTCCAGTAACTGTCGTTGGTTTTAGAGAAGGAAATATAGTGACCCAAGTTAAAACCTCGGCTACTGATGGCTATGATGCTGTTCAAGTTGGGTATAGGAGAGTTAGAGATAAGAAGTTGACAAAGCCTGAGTTGGGTCATTTGGAGAAAAGTGGTATTATTCCCATGAGGCATTTGCAAGAGTTTAGGTTGCCAACTGTGGAGGAGTTTGAGGTTGGTCAGAAGTTAGCTATTGAAGAGAATTTTAAGGAAGGTGATCTTGTTGACGTCTCTGGGACTACCATCGGGAAAGGATTTCAAGGTTAGATTTTTTGTTTAATTCTTTTTGGTTGCATTTGGAAGGTGATGATTAATTGATGGTATTGTGTTATGGTTCTAGGGATATTGCTATGAAAGTTGTGTTTTTGCCTGTGTTTTATTGGAGATGTTGGAGGATCAGCAAAAGTTTGATCTTCCAAATCTAAAGCCTATAAGATTTGAGCAATGAGGTGTTGAAATAGCTTAATTTTTATTGATTGATTGTACACATATATACACCGATTACATATAAATGGAGAGTATAACACCATAAAGACTAAGATCCTAATTACAAGAAATAAGGATTGTAGACAGCTCCTAGAGTTGACCTTGAGATTGCATTCTCTTAACATGTTGCTGAGAATGCTCCTAAGATTTATTTTGCAGATTGTATTTGCATTTACTGCAGTTAATACAGCAATCACTTCTGTGATATACAATCTTGGTGTCATTATTGTTTGGTTGCAGCACATTGCTTGATTGCTGAATCTTGCAGCTGTTTGATTGTAAATTAGTGCTACTATTGTTCTGCATTAGCTTTTGCTTGTCCGTTGATGCTGCTGCTTCATGGTTCTGGTGAATAGTTTCCCTGTGTTTTATATGAGAACATATTATGCTTATATGCAATTTTAAGTGAATTTTTTTGTGTGAATCATAACTTGATCATAAATGTTTGCTGGTGTTGTTGACTTACAATCTTATGTTGATCAAATTGCAAAGTTCAAATGGGTATCTAGAAATATACATATATATATATATATATATGTTTTTTGGTTGGTATATTCTCTAATTATATTATTTGGCTCATTTTACCTTGTGTTTAGCATTTTAATAAGAAATGCTAAGACTTTCTTCAAAGATTTTGAACTTCCTTTGCTCGTGATGTGGGTCTTGCTGTTTTGGCAATTCAAATTCCCCATTGGCGGAATTTAATATGTAACATAATTTTGTTCCCTAATTTTTACATAGGTGGAATAAAGCGCCATAATTTTAAACGAGGTCCAATGACCCATGGTTCCAAGAGTCATAGAGCGTTGGGGTCTATTGGTGCTGGAACAACACCTGGCCGTGTATACAAGGGGAAGAAAATGCCTGGCAGGATGGGAGGATGCAAAAGAAAGATCCGAAAGCTCAAGATAGTGAAAATTGACAATGAACTTCGAGTTGTGATGATCAAAGGTGCTGTCCCTGGTAAGCCAGGAAATCTGCTACGTATAACTCCAGCTAAGATTGTTGGAAAGAACATACCAAAGAACTAGTTTCATGTTCCGGTTAGTCTTGCATCATTGAAAATGCTAAATCCTGTATAACTTTTTTGCTCTCTGTACTAGAAATTTAGTTTTTCAGTTGTTGAATCTTTTGGTGCATTCTTTGGTGTATGATTTTAAGTAGAAATTACCATTTTCTGAGTTGATTCCTGAATTTGGGAATGGCTTCTCAATTTATGAAGTTCTTAAAACTGATCAGTCAATTTTATTAAATGTTCTCAGTGCATGTGTTCCCTCTGCTAAATTGTAGAATACAGCCAACGAAAGGTCTCATATATTGAATTTTCCTCACATTCAGCCAACGAACAGTTCTTAGTCTGGCTACTTCAATTTTCTCATCACTACATATCACGAGACAAGCATGACTAAATGGCAACTGACAAATTTCAAAACAATGATTCCCCCTGAAAATATTCTCTGAATCTGACCTTGTTTTTCTTTATCTGTTGAATTTTATCGTACACTGAAATAAGACTGCAACTTATTCCATCTGTACTGTAATAGTAATAATTTTGTGTGGTTTTGGGTTGTGTTCTTATTGATGTAATATATCGAAATTTTCTGCAATATAAACGTTGATGAGAATGCTTTCAGTTGTTGCTTCCCCGCTGGTTTTTTCATCCTTGTCCTTATCTTAACTTCAACCTCATATCCATTTTCAGCCCTGCCTTTCATTTTATTTCTTCAATTTTTCGACAACGTCCAAAGCCATGATCTCGGAAGACTGTCCTGGCTGCTTTCAAATGCTTCCCTTAACATATTTTGACACCAACAGGGTAAAAGCTGAGTAGGACAGCAATGCTTTATATTTTGTTTAACTTGGTTTTGAATCCTCAGACTTACAACATGCTTAGATCAATGACGAATCAAGCACCAAACTTCGTCCATGCAAAAGGAAGGGGAAATAAAGAACAATAAATTTCCTGATCATTAAAATGAAAAATCCATTACTTTACGAACAGCTCACACAGCTGTTGGCAAGTTTTAGTTTATACATGTCTTTATTGTGCTTTACACACAAACACAAGCAAACAACCGCAATGCTCCAGAGACAGTTTCAGATGGGAGAAGCAAGGCTCAAACTCACCAAAAAATTATACAGAACTAAGAAGAGCACAACTAAAAGTAGAGTTCCCCATCCAAACCCATCTTCAATGGCAGAGCTACCTGCTTGCTGAAGAGGAGAGCTAAACAAACGTAGAGTAGGAAGAACGTTGAAAGCTGCTGCACAAGGACCAATGGTAAAGAAGTACAAGCACTATCACTACATAAAAACTGCCACTATCAGAGCCTCCTGCTTGAAACAAGGCAAACTAACTCTAGAATAGACAGCAGAGTAGGACCAAAGATCACCGATCCTAAGACTCCCACCATTAGAGATTGTACTAATGGAGATGGCCCTCCGCTTCTTTTTGTTCTGGGATTTTGAAATGCAAAGCGCAATCTTCTTTACCGTGAGAGTAGAAAAGTTTGTTGTAATGGAATTCAAACAATTTGATAATCCTTTTTTTTTTTTGGTTAATAATCACATGAAAGTTCAAGTTTCGTTTGACCAAATCCTAAATCGGGTAATGCACAAACAATTCACTAAAAATATATAAATACAGCTTAGTTAGCCACAAATGTAGCATAGACTGAAAAGATTCCATACAGTGCAAGTTTAGAACAGTGCAATATTCCTATACGATCGCAAGGATGAAACACTGCCATGGCAAGCAAATATGCTAGCAAATTCCGTGAAAAATAAACAAGTCACAGGTACAAGGACATGCGTTCGGAACCAAATATGCAAAATAGATTTCATCACCAGGACGCCATGCCAAGCTCCTCGTGTGGTGTAGGTGGAGAGACAGAAAAAGATGTAACTCATGTAAGCTTCATTCAGGCCAAAAAATGTTAGGCTTCATTGAACTTTGTCAGACAAAACTTCACTACTTCTAACCGTGTTAAATATCCAATTAACACACACTAATGGCAGGATACAGCTATCTAATCATACATACATAGCAAGAGAGAGAGTGAGAGATCTACAGCTACATCACTCCGCATGGCAGTACGAAACTGAGACAGCACATACTATCCTGATCTATCTCGTGCAACTAAGTTACAACACGTATACAAAACAAAACAAATATGGCTGGCTCTAGCTACACCAACACTCTAACTAAGCCTCAGTGATCAAGATGGAGGACTATACTTAAGATGTTGCTCGTAGAAGTTGATCAACTGGCACAGAAGAAAAAGAGACAAGAAGTGCAAGAAGTGTTAGCTGTTAGAGCCAATGTTAATTGACTAGGAAAAAGGTCAGGCAAGACAATGATCAATTACCAGAAGTGGATTGTTAGCTTTAAGATATCTGTTGTCCACCATAACCTCTTTTCCATCAGACCTGTCAAAAAATGCACCAAACAAAATTTATCATCGACAATGGAAACTTCAAGTGCAGCATCAATTTGAGCACTCTCAAACAACACAATCACATCAAAGATCAGCAAGCTTATCTTCCAATTAAAATTAAAAGCAAAACCCAGAAATTGCACTATTCTAACAGTTCATATCACAAAAACAGCTCCTTTTTCAGAGCCCACCACTCACTTTGATACCAACATCAATTTCAAATCCAATATACAATTCTCAGGAGCAAGAAAAGCTTCATCTTAAATTTACCAATGTGTAAAATTCTCCTACAGCCAAAAAGATAAGTCTTAATTGGGTCATTTATACACTCAACACCATCATATTTAGGTAAGAATTAAGATTACCATCAGGCTACCCTTGGACCAACGCAATAGCTAAATTTGCAATTTGATTCCTATAAAACAAGTCCACACATGCTGTATAAAACATATAAAAGAAATAAGAATCATAACTATCAAAGTTTGAGAAAATTTTCCACTATCAATTCTTAAATAATTAACAATCACTAATTTTTCAATAAAAGGCCCCAAAAGTGCAATTTCCTATCTGTCACGCTCTACAGCTGAAATCCATAAAAGCACGCTACATTTTCATATCATTCTTGTCATGTCCAAAGCAGCTACCTGCTCACCGATCAGGACTTTAATTTCAAGTCACCATAAAGTTACCATTCTCTTGGAAAAGATCTTTCAATTGTCAACCATGAAGAATGTACACTTTCCATTGAAAATTACACATGGAAACAGAAGCAGCCCATAATTCTTAATGAAGTGTAGTACATTCTCCCAAATTTTAAACTAAAGTCAAGCCAGAAACTCATGTAGAACATTTTTTTTCCTTTACGTTCTTTTAAACACTATGGTCAAATACAGGCACAAATAAAGTAAAATGCTGCAACAACAACTAAAGCTCTAAAGAGCAATATGAACGTACATTAAGTGTTAATACATCCCATAATAATTTACACAAGAAAGTACCACACTCCCATCCAATAATACCTACCACCAAGAGGAAGCCAAAATACTTTTCTCAGTCAGCCAAACTACAAACTTCATAACTTTTGTAGAACAATTAAATTTTTTCATGATCTTAATGTACAATATCATAGAAGGTTAGAAGTTTCTGCCTAAAAAAGTATTAAGCAATATATAGATATAATTTCAAGATGATATAAATCAGCAAATTAAGGTACAAAGGTAAGCAATTATATACAGACTGTTTTGAAAGTTATTTGCATTGCATGTACTTCTAGATAGAAAAGAAAAACAATCATAACAACATAAGAAAACACATCATTAGCTCAGATAGTTATGGAACCTAATATCATGGCATATGTTGGAAAAGTGGTTGCGAGATTCATTAAATGCAAAAGTTTTCTCTTCTTGTTTGTCCTGTAAAAAGTTGCACACTTACCACAATAGTAGATTCTATTTTAGCTTTTGTTTGGAAGATAGAAGCATAGAGAATTATTTTCATATAAAATGATGGCTGCATTAGAGTTTGAAAACAAACCTGATTGCCAAGAAGGTTACTGACACATCTTGATTGTTGTCTGATACAGAAGCTGAAAAGCCCACAGGTTTGAGGATCTTGGTTATGACAGGTACATTTACAGAATTATCAATCAGGGGCCCATGACTCAAACCATTAGCTGTTAAACCAAGATTTTCAATTCCTATCTGTGCATCTGTAATTCCATTGCCAACATGGATATTTGATGTAGCATTTTGAGTCAAATTAGATCCAGAGGAAGATAGATCTTGTTTAAACCTCTTCACAGAACCAGACTTCCTTCTTTTAGCCCCTGTGCGACGATCACTCTGAACGGATTCCACTTGATCAACCTTTGGTAGCCCATTAGCAAGGCCATCACCTTCAGAAATCTTGCCTCCTTGGAACCGCATAGCAAGCTTATCGGCATTGATCCCATTGGAAGATATTGCTCCTTTTAGCTCACTAAGCTTGGTATCATAATCATTTTCATCCTTCCTTTCATCAATTTGCTTTGAACCATTTGTAGATCCATTCTCCTTAACCCTCTTAGGTTTTTTAAGATTGTTGACATTTCCATTACTCACTCCCTCATGTGCTGGCACTGTAACTGGACTTGCGGCAGAAAGATCGGCAATATCTGAAATGTCAAAAGGAACCATGGAAGACTTATCAACAACAAGACCAGTGGCATTATATGTAGCAATGGAGGAACGCAGCTGCTTCTTCTTGGACTGTATATGAGGACCACCATACTTGCGTTTGCGCTTTCGATTGTGCTTCCCCGAACTCAAGCTTCAAATACAAAGGAAATTAAAGACATGTTGATATGGAAAAGACAAACTGGTTTTGTACACCCTATTTGCCTAGAAAGTTGAGGAGAAGTGAAAGGCAATGAAGGCACAACTCAACCAAATAGTTCAATAAGACTTAAACTAATTCAACTACTTGCCACTCAAATAGATTATAACACCAATCAATAACTTAACAATGAAGCCTGCTTTGGCTACTCGATGAAAAAGCTAGTCTAAAGGATATGAAACAAGAATAATGAATCAACACATTATTAACAGGGAAAATATTCTTTTCTTTTACCTAGCAACCATACAAAGCCGAGGAAGCTTTGAGCAATATGCTAAGGAAATCAAGGAATCTTACCTTTCCTCAAATGCATCTATAACATCAGAACAAGACAGGAGATTCTCCAATGGCTCCCATGTATTTGAAGTTTCTGGCCATCCACGCCTTCAAAACATGATAAAAATCACCCAAAATCAATAATTTGAATTACCATTTCTTAAGTAAGCTAACAACTCATACCGTTTTAAAAAAAAAAGTATTAAAGAGATAGAGAGAGGGTACTCACCATTTGATGAGATACTGAAGCTGGCCCTATATTATACACAAAAACACTCATAATTAAATAAAATAGAGAGAAAATTAAACCTAAAAGTTAAAAAAAATTCCTACCACCCCAAAAAAGGAAAGCAATGAATGGCATATTATAATTGTCTCATTTCCTAAAGTTTCTCCATTTCCATCACAAACACTCAAATTCGAGAATAAATAAATAAAGCAAATAAATGATACTAAAAAACCCAAAAAAGAAGTCAAAAAGCCTAAACTTTGGATACAAAGGAACCCATTTCCCCTTTGTCCCATCTGTTTGGTTCAAGAGAAAATTAACCTAAAAAATTAAAAAAAGATCCAACCTTTCTAACCCTTTTACGACGAATAGCTTCAATCTCAAAGAACCCATCATCAAGCTTAGTCCTTTCTTCCTCTTTTCCATAATCATTTTCTTCTTCTTTCCCTTCTTCTTCTTCTCCTCCTTCTTCTTCATCTTCTTCATCCTCTTCCTCCTCTTCTTCTCCTTCTTCTTCCCTCTTTCTCTCCCTAAGTCCTTCACTTTCCACTGTTTGTCCGCCACTCCCTCCTCTTTTCTTCTCTTTCTCACCACCCCCTCCTCCTTCCTCACTCTGTACTACCCTTTTCCTCCCTCCTCCTTTCATTTCTTAAACAAAACCCAGAAACCCAAATGAAAAAAATATCACAAAGAAGTAGCCTTCTCTCTCTCTCTCTCTTCTTTTTTTTTTCCCTCTTCCTCTCTCTTTTGCAACGAATTTTGAGCTGGGAAGGTAACTCAGAGAAGTAGCAAATAAAAGGGTGTTCTACACCAAATAAAATTAAAGGGAGTTCTTTTTTGTGGGGGCGAATATTGAGTTGGACCCGAATTGACTCCGACCCACACTCTACATAGAATCGTCCCAAAGTTTTTTAAAACTACTTTTTCCTACTTTTGCCGTCTTTTCTTTGCCGCCTTTGTTTCCAGCATGTACTATTGTTCCTTATCCTTTCAAACTTCATTTGAATAAATTTATTTTATTCTCGAAAATTTAATTCTTTGATCATAAATATACATAAAATTATCAATTTTATTGAGTTAAATTAGATGTGAGCAGTCAGTTTATATAATTTTGAAAAATTAAAAATCGAACTAATTGATTTTTTTAAAAAATAAATGAAATAGATCAATATATTTTTAATAACAAGAATAATCAAATTAAAATAAATTGATCACTTCAATTGAAAATTTAAGTTTGTCAACTTTTTTCTTGCTAAAAATTTTGGACGAGAAAACTCTTATTTTTTATTCTTAAATATATAAATATAAATATTTTTATATATTTATATAAAATATGTAAAAATTTTATTTAAAATATCGGTAAGTACTAATATGTCAGTAAATTTCATTTTCCTCACATTTGTCATTTAGATTCGATAATATATTATATTCCAATCGTTCATTAAAATTCAATCACTTAAAAATGATTCTGATTCAATTAGCAAGGGAAAGACGAGGTGAAATTCGCATCCTCAATATCACATATTTTTATTTTTATTTTTTTCCCTTCTATGCTTTATTATTTACAAAATAAAAATTAAATTTATGCTTTAAAGAAATATATGGTATAGCATTGGATGATATGATTATTTCATAATCCTTTAATCTCTGATTATTTTCACCCAATTGCTCATTAGTCCCCAATTTTTCACCTCTTTCTCAATCACCCTCTTTCCACTGCCTCACACAGCTTACCCTTTTCCTTCCTCTTTTTCATTTCCCATTCAATAACAACCAACCAAAATGCTAACCAACAAATTAACATGAAACGTACAAAAACAAGCAACTGTTATTCACTCATTCTGGTAAAGACAAGGGACAACAAAGAAAATGAAATAGTACCATAATGTGATGCCATTATGCAGCAATTAATTACACAACACAATAAACATTGCTTAAGTTTCTTACAATATGATCTTGAAAGGCTAAGATCAAAATCACATTGAGCCTTCAACCGGATGGGATTGGTAAGTGCGTCGCCTTAACTGAGACTCTGTAGTTGGCTGTTGTAAAAAGATTCTGGTTGGATCGTTAGGGTCAACATATCTGCAAAAACAGAGAGAACAGTTTACTAGTAAGACACTTAAGAAATCGGTCATGCTATACTATGTGGTAGCTAACTAGGTCACTTACGCATGTCTCATCATTTCATCAACAGGAGTTTGTGCTGCTTGTAAAGGATCCATATGAGGTTGTGGTGCGGGATTTACTTGTTGATTATATTGTCTAACTGAGGAAATCAAGTTTAAGAAGAGTGGAACAAAGGTTCCACAGCCACCTTCTTTGAACAAAATCTTCAAGGAATGAGTGGAGTAGAGAGCCCTATGCTCGTTTTCTGGAACTACCTAAAATTTTGTAAAATCGACATATTCAAGAACTATTGAAAAATCTGCCAAGAGTTAACAGCAGAAGGTGTTGTTCCATTTTACTTACAGGCTCCACATGACCAGAAATGTTGTTGCAGTGAAATATTGGCTGGTTAAACTTTTCATCATGCACATAAAGCTGCATTAAGTAACATAAATCAATATATACGAATCAGTCTCAATCTGCAGGAGAATCTAACAAAGATACTTCATCCAAAAGATTGACAACAAAGATATAAGAGTGGTGGCAACAGCAGAAACAAATGCCTGCAAAAGGCACATATGCTCAATTTAACATTGACTCGGGTTTTATAACTTCAGATTATTGGAGAATGAACACAGAACAATAAATTTATAGTTTTAAAAAGCAAAATCCAAGACCAAAATCCAAGCTAAAAATTAGGGCTGATATTATGCAATGCCTCACAGAATCATTGTTAAAAACTACTTTATCAACTTAGATCTCATAAGCCATTCAATATTAGAGTTCAAACATAAAAACTATCAAGCAACAAAAGCAAAGGAAGCTATAGCAAAGTGGTTGTCATAAGAACAATAGATGCCAGAAGGTATGTTATGCAAAGAAGCAAAGCTAAGCCATATGCCATGAACATGAAGGCAATATTAATGGGCAACAAGGGATTGATTCAATCAGTCAGCTTGTTCGTCTTATAATAAGACGCCTTGGGTTTGAGCACCAGTGGCGCCTCGTCCATGCTACCAAAAACCCCCAAGCAATATCTAGGCTCCTGAAAAAGTGTTGAAGCAGCCTATCCGCCTCCAAATTTTATGACTCAAAACAAAAAAGAGAGGATGACGTACCAGAGGCATATCAAAAGCAAAGAAATTCCCAACAGGCTGACTTGCAACAAAGACCATCCTTACATTGGACAAGTAAATTGTGCCCCTTGCTTTAACACGACCTCCCTGAGATCTGAAAAATACCAAAACCATAACCAATTGAATTGAACCAGGTCCGCATCTTATTCTTACCTAAAACCAAACAAAAAAAAAAAAAAACCCTAAAAAGAAAACTAAAAATTAAAACAAAAAAAGGGTACCCGGGGATCTTGTCTACTTCGAACTCAACGCCATCTCTGACGAGAACGAACATCTCATTGGTGAAAGGAACCGGCATACCATTTGGGAATAACTGAGGATTTAGGGCCATATTTCCCCTTTTTTTTTTTTTTTGCTTTTCTGCTAAAAGGAGGAATCACAGCTTTCTGGACTTTTTCTGCGTTTGGAGGAGTTGATGTGTATATTTATTTGCGTTGTTTATTTATTATTTATTTATTTATTCTGACGTGTTGGGCTCCTAATTTAAGAGAATTCTATAACTTTCTCCAACTAGGGAAACCGACACGTTATGCCGCGGAGAATTGACAAGGAGTGTATTTTTTTAGACATTTTGTTAATTTTAATTGAGACTTTATTATAAAAATCCCACTTAAATTATTTTAAATTGTATAATTTAGTATCCAAATTAGAAAAATAATATTTAATAGCAATTGAAGTTTTAGAAATGTACATTAGTTCAGTTTCTAACAATACAATTAAGAGTGTATTTGAATTTCTTCATGATCTAATGAGATGAAATCTAAGCTCTTTTTTTCTCCCAATTGTATCTTATAATGCATTTGGATAGCACTTCAAGGACGCAGTTAAAGGTTTTCAATTACATTATTTAAAATTTAAAAAAATTTAATTATTCTATTTAAAGCAGTTGTTTCTTTTAATGTAAAATTAAAATAAAAGATTTTTTTATCATCAAATTTAAATTTAAATACATATTTTAATTTTAATTTTAATTTTTATTATAATATTCAATTTCATCATTATAATAACTATAATTTCACAAAAATTAATTTCATTGCATATTAAAAACTAATACCGTACGGTCAACTCAACTTGTTCGCATTCAACATACAAGTCAACTAGTTTAACAGTGACACAGTCAACTAAATTAAGTGGCATTTTTAAACTAAAATCTTCGCATTCAGAATTTGATACACCATTCATAAGCTCTAATGTTTTGCCATGTTATGATGTACCAGAGTTATGCCATTCTAAGCAACTTGTTTCTGATTACATAGAAGTATTTTAATTTTCCGTTGAATTGTATTATTTTCAAAATTGACAACAATCCCAGACATTGAATCAAACATAACCTTCATGTGACAATTAAGTAATGAAAAAAAAAAGTTGTTTTTGGTGCCTGAATTTTATGTCTCTGGTACATAAAAAAAATTTTGTGAAATGCTTCAAAAAACTATGTTTTCAATGAACAAACATTTGCAGGTACACCTAAAGGGGAAGATACATTTGTACCGCTGGCTAATGAAAAAGAAATAAGAATTTCTTAAACAAGCCTTTTGATCCTCAACTATGGATGCTAGTAGGTTCATCAGTAATCTGAATCCTGGATCTTTTTAGGCATACGAAAGCTAATATTGGTGCAAATGTTTTGTTCTCATTTTGTTCTTCAAGTTCCGAAAGGCACACAACTCAATTTGCCGGATTCTTTCTCTGCTTACACCCATTGACTCCCCGATTTCTTGCAAAGTTTTCATCCTTCCGTCTTCTATTCCAAACCTCCATCTCATCACCTGCCTTTCTCTTGGACGCAGACCGTCCAACGCCTTATGCAGATCCTTCTTCATGAACAGCTTGATCAGCATATCTTCTGGTGTTTCTGCTTCAGGATCAGCAATTACTTCCTGGACAAAATTAACATAGTCCCATCAGAAAACAAAACAAAATCAAGTGCAATAATGATTACAGGTTGAAAAGAAATTGCCAGATTTGACATAGGACGGACCGAAGGTTTGAGATTTTGGTTGATCCCAATCTTCTGATCAAGAGATCTAGGAGGCTTCGGTGCGAGTAGAACGTCAGCAAGCTTCTTCATGGAGAGCCCAGTTGCCTCTGCAACCTCTTCATTGTCAGGCTGTCTTCCATTTTCACTGTACAACTGCTTTCTAGCCTCCTTCACTCTATATGTTGCCTCAACCATGTGAATCTGCAAAGACAAAAATTGAAAAAGTTAACAAATTTGATACATACTTCAATAGTAACTGCATTTATCATCAAAAAATTGATACAATATGAAAGTATTATACTAACTACATTTATCATCAAAAAAGTGATTCAATATGAAAGTATTTGGTAGAATCTTATTTGTCATTGACACTTCCAAATGGCAATGCATTAGGACCAGAACACTATAACTTACTGGCAGGCGAATAGTCCTTGACTTATTCGAGAGAGACTTCCGTACAGCCTGCTTAATCCACCAGTGAGCATAAGTTGAGAACTTGAAACCTTTAGAAGCATCAAACTTCTCAGCACCTCTTACAAGGCCCCGGCATCCTTCCTGTGAGTGAACCAGCAAGATTCAGACTCTAAAAGCATAAGCTAAAGCCATTTCTTTGCTCTTTCTCTTTTCTTTTTCTTTTTTTTTAAATTTTTTCACAGTTCCATTCTCATGAGAAACACAACTCGTTCAGCTGCATGTTGGAGATCGCATACCTGAACAAGATCTTGGATATTCATTCCAACTCCCCGATAATTTTTTGCAATTGAAATAACAAGCCGTATGTTGCTTTTAATCATTTTGTCCTTGCAAAGCACACCATAATTTAAGCGCCTTCTCAGGGTCTTCTGGTCAACTCCAGCAGCAGCAGCCCACTGTGCAAAGGTTGGCTGTCCTCCACATCGCTCTGCAAGCTCCTCCTGGAGCTTTTCCAGTTTCAGTAGATCCTGAAGTTAGTGATACAAGGAGAAATTAGAAACTTACAAAATCAAGAAGGTACAAGTACACATCAAAGTTTTAGTTCATAGTGCAACAAGAATGATTTAATAATCTTTTAATAAACCATTTGGATGAGCCAATTACAACATTGATGGTCTATGATGCCCGGAGAACACAAGCACACAGCACACAAGCTTTATGTTCAGAAATCTCAGGGCATTCATGGCATCATCTCGGATTACTATCCAAGGTAAAAAATGCACCTTTGGTGATAGATTAAGCAATTGCAGGAATTTTATCTCCCTAAGAGTCTTAATTTACCAATATCCCTGTCAAATTATCATACCTGTATTCCTTCCGACAACTCAAGTTCTTCATTAGCAGTGAGAAGCCTGAAAGTACTGGTAGTCCCTCTCAAGTAACGCAATGGATCAGAGTAGTCTACATCTTGTAAAGCACCGCGCCTCTTTCTGCTGGTAGAACCGGACTTCACAGAAACAATGTTGGCAGCAGCCTTCTCTGCTGCTTTTGTTCTTCTGGCTTTTCGTTCTGGTTGGCGCTTTGACCTCACTGCTATACTTCTGGATAATCGTTCCTCAAGAAGTTCAAGTTCTTCATTTGTGGGCTCTAGTTCATCAGATTCTTTTGTCAAATGTTGCTCTGAATCATTTTCTTCCAGTTCACTTTCATCTGTGAGGAAATCTCCAACAATACTAGCCCTCTCTGCTTCAGTAAACAGAGCCCACTTGGATGTGCAAATATCAGTCACAGATGACACTGCAGATTTCATTTCTGTTTTTGCAGAACTGCGGTTCTTAACCATCAAGGCAGCATCCTTGGCAACTTTAACAGCTGCTCGTGCAAGAGCTACTGCCTCAGCAGCTGCAGCAGCAATTACATCCTCATCACTTGTAAGAAGATTTTCAGTTGCTCCATAGCTTGCCTGTATATATATCAAAGACATGAAATTGAAACTGTATCACACACATCGTGTTATGACCTCATAACAAGCACCAAAATTCTGTAGTAAATTTTTACTCTTTGATAAAGAGATCATTCAACCAGACACTATAATTCTAAACACAGGCTGAAACGACAAGGCACAGCAAGACAATTGCCACTGAAAGTAATCTTCAGAATTGACAATATGGCCAAAACTCAGTAGCCCAGAATGAAGAAACTAAGAAGAGAACTTAATAATTACCTATCATCCAGAGATTATGAATTGGCTCAATTTTTAGAAAATCACTGAGGAAACAGAATTGCTGGAATAAACACACCTTCAAATGGGTCTACAGAAAAACTTATACGCTTATAACCAAAATGCAATTCCTTGAAAGTAACAGGCTCATTGTCTAGCATGATCTTCATATGCAATAGATCATTCATTAGTTCATCTAGAGGCAATGAACTAGATGAAGGAAGAAAACATGTCTATTTCAGATGTTCAATAGCTAATAATCTACTTTTTTAACTGAAATTCTCAAGTCCATATCCTCAAACGAACAATACTGACCTCTGAGGGCAGACCGGTTGCCCCTGTATATGTCCATGGTCTATCCGCCACAACTGAATTTGGACAAGCTTCAAAATATGGTAATCTTAGCTTCTCTACATCAAGCACTGCAGTTGTCACTGTTGATGTTGATGGTAAAGTGGTAGATAAAACACATTGTGTTTGGAAACATATAGATTCTTTATGTTTTGCTGCAGATTCAGCCAAGAAATCATGAGAAGAAACAAATAATGACAAATGATACCATTACAAACCAAAGAATCCTTAAAGCTTTACATTAAATAATCATACAAATACAAATGATGATGCAAAGAAAAGCATTACAAACTACAAAAATTTTATCCAGGATCTACTCATTAAGGGAAGTGGTAAAGGAGGGGCATCAGAAATATTGCACCAAAAAAGACAAACTAATTTGTAAATGTATTCTTATATTCTAATGAGAAAGATACAAACATATGAATAACAAGCACCTAAGCCCACAAAGATCAATCCACAAACCTTAAGAGGATCAGTAAACTTGCCACAAGCGTGTTACTTAGCAGAAAAGTATTTAACCATTCTAGCAACAGCAATTAAAAAATTAGCAACAAAGGAAATAGCAAATTATATGTAATCCCTATAGCCAAATTAACAAACCAAGCCAAATGAAGGTAATTAATTCCTCGAATGCTCAGGAAGACAGTTCAGTCTTAGTCCTTACGCAAGGCATTAACAATAGAAATGTGGGTAATGCTCATTGAAAACCATTAAGAGCAAAAATGAAGTGGCATTGGCATAACTTGCATTGTTATAAAAGCAACAAAGCCACATTAAATCCACTCTTGTTTCAGATATCAGGTTAAAAGAAGGCAGCCTACCATATGAAAATACACAAATTCAACAAAAACTGATAATTATGGTAGAAATAAAAGGCATTTGCGAGCATATCAGAATAAAATTCGTCCAATTAACTGCTATAGGGCCTTCATAGTTGTAATTGAAATAAAGACATTGACTTTCTGACATTGAAATTACTACCAAAAACAAAGCACACAAATTAAAATTAAGGTTGACATAAATCAAATGGTGGAGAATGCCACTCAAAACTAGCACAAAAGGCAAAGCACACCCATTTCACTTCTGATCAAATAAAGTCTCTAGCTTTTCAATCCAATAGAAAAATATAACAACTACCCAACTCAATTTTAATTGAAAACAAATGCATTTATGAGTAGTAACACTCAACCAAATTCAAAACTAGTAAAAAAACTAATGCACAACCAGTTTAGTTCAGACTGAATAAAGTAACTTTCAATCTAGTTAAAAACATATATATATGCATATATCAACTACCCGTTTGAATTATAATTGAAACAAAGGCATCTTTTAAGTGTGAAACTTACAATGGTGAGAGTGGTGAGGTCTGAATTGGATAGAGAAAATGACAGGTTGGCACTTGAACTGTGGCAACAAACAAGACATCCTCTCCCCTTTGCTCTTCACTTTCTTTCCGGCTTCTCACTGATAACTTAAATAAAAACAAAAGTAAATTGTGTTTTCTCCTTTAACAAACCATTGATATTGTCCATTTGAAGAAGAGAAAAAGGAAAAAGGAAAAAATGGGTATTGTTTATCTGTCTCCAGGCAGTGCCAAGCGGATGGAAATAAGGAAGGAGAAGAAGAGAAGAGAAAAGAAGAGACTTTGACATTAGGGTAATCGGTTTATCGTGATAAATAAGAGGATAAGGGGAAGAAGGATTACCTGAGGATGAGAGAGAGACGGCTACCATTTTTTTTATTTCCAATTTACAGCCTTATTTCCATAATTTTTTTTTATTTTAGTGTGAAAAATAGATTAAAAATTTTATTTACATATTTTTTATAATTAAAAAATTATACCAAAAATATTCGTTAGATTTTGAGTTATATAAAAATATATTATTAACCCCTTGTTTTTTTTCAAGATGAAACTTTCAATTAATTAAAATTTTAACCCTTTTTAAGTTAATTGTTTAATATTATGTAAAAAGACTAAATTTAAAAAAAAAACCCATAATTTAATTTATTTTTAATTGATAATGGTGAATTTAATTACCCATAACTCTCAAGTATTTTAATGTATATAAATAAAAATTTGGATTCGAAATTTAAGAGATCATAAGAAAATAATGTTTTATTAATTTATTTAATTTAATATAAATAAATTTATTTAAATTAATTAAAAATTGAGTAAAATCTAAAATTACTTTATCCCTAAATTTCACTCATTAAGTTCCAAGATAAATTACACACTGAATTTTACTGAAAAAAAAAAAGTGATCAGTTCCCAAAGTATTTTCTTTAAAAAACTTATATCATTCTTTTAGATCTCCAGTTAAATAATATTAAAATATTAAAAATGATATTCAAGTTTAATGATGAATTTTTAGGAAATAATTTAACAAAACTTTATCATGAACTAAACGAAATCAATTTTTTTTTAATCAAAAAATTTTGAGATAAATAAATTGTTCAGTTAAATCAAGATAAGATGTGTTTTATCTAATAATTTAAAACAAGTGATTGTAAATTATACATTCAAAATGATTCTAACAAATAATCACCGATAAGACTCGAACCCAATAACTCTTTATTAAAAAAAATAAATTTTAATTGATTGAATAAATTTCATATTGATAGAATAAATATATTATTATGCAAAACCAAATGACGATAGATGTAAAGAATACCTGTCGAATCTTCCATGCCATTATTTGTCTTCAATAAACTACATGCACTATGAATAAAGCATTAAGCACTTATGCTTGAATATGCCTGGTGGCTTAAATAAAATACCCATTTAATCATAAAATAATTTTTTTAAAATGCAAAACATTCTGATTAGATTGAGTTGAGTTTAAGAAAGGGATTCATTTCTTTATCTTGACTCATCCTCCTTAATAGTTGTTGTTTAACATCAAAATCTAGTTATGAGAGAACAAAGATAGTGAGAAATTTTCATTTTCATATGATTAAATTAAAGAAAATGAATATTTTACCATCAATAAAAAAAATTTCCCACAACTTCATGAAAAAGAAAAAAAATTTTCCCACAACAACAATTGAGTCCAATATTTTGCTTTGGTAACAAATTAACAATGAAGAAGTATTTTATCCTTTATCCTCTCACTTGAGATATGATTAACAAAGTAACAATGGGGAATAATGAGGCAAATCAATTAAAGATTTCAGAGGAAAATGAAAAATGATTTTTTTTCTTTTTCACATGAGTATCTCAGATTTGATTTGTTGAGGAGATGATGTATCCGTTGCTCTACAACAGCCGTAGAACCATACAATGGTCTCAATACATCATCTTAACCTCACTGACAAGATTTCTCAGGTACCCTTTTCTTTCTCTTCATTATCAAGTTTTATCTTTTCATGATTACGGGTCATCAAGATTTCTCTTTTTATGATAATGGTGTGTTAAATTTTTTTTCTCTTTTAATTATATATTTATAATAGGTTATAAATTTTTTCTCTTGTTATCATAATGGTGTTTTCTGCCCTCCATTATTTGAATGCAGGAGTTGGGTCACGTAAGAATCAGGTCACATGTCAACCATCTCAGTTCATCTTTCTCTGTAGGTAATCAATCATACATTATCTCCTGGCAGTAATGGTTTCGTCTTATTGGCTTCTGTTGTGAATGCTTCTTGGCTTGGTATGAAAGGTTTACTGTTGAATGGAGTCTCAAATCATTAGATTCTGGGTGGGTGCCAGTGCCTGTAGCTGATTGGTGTGAAGTCTGCCGGGATCCAACATTGCCAATTATGGTGGATATTGGAAGTGGTAATCCCTATATTATATCTGCTAATTGCTGCTAATTATTTCAAATCATAGAGAGATGATTGATACATAATGAAAACATGTTAGCTACTTCATTCCTTTTTCCAAGTATTCATAACTGATGAGAACCATTGTAGCCATGTGGAGTTTGAGAGATGAGATGGCTTTTCCCTATTACCTGCTTACTGATTTTTAAGTCCTTTAGAATCTGAACCAATAATCAATACTTGGAACCTTGCATAATAAATGGGCTTTTGCATTTTGTCCTCCCATATTTGGACTCAGATGATGATCGATAACATTGAATAGGCTTTAGGAATTTATAATTTGTAAACGGCTTTCATTATCCAATAATGCATGCCATTATGATATTGAGCAGTTAGGTTAATGTTGGGGCAGAGTATTGTAAAGGGTATGGAGGCATATGGCTCTCTCATCTTGAACATTTAAAATTAGATAGTGAGTAAATAAATAAAATGTTTGACGAATCATTAATAAATGTGTTCAATTTTTATTTATTTATTAATTTTATCAAATAATTATTAATAACATTTTAAAATTAATTAATTAAACAAATAAATCATGGACTTAACAAATTTTTTTCATTTTCAATTCGTTTATAAGAGCAAATAAAATGTTCAGCAAACAGTTCGTGAATGAATTTAATTTTTTTTATTAATATTAACAAATAATCACAAATAATATTTTATAATTAATTAAATAAACAGATCACGAAATGTCACAATTCATTCATGATTTATTCGTTTACACTTTTAATTATGTGACTTAAGATGTAAGAATAATAATGATCATGAATGTATGTAGGGAGTTTTGTACCGGAAAAGAAGACCGGCTCAATCATCTGGTTAGGCCTTAATCCATTTTGTTAATTTAAAACTTCAAAGCTTCTTTTTTAATGAATTCAAAGGCTAAAGCCCTTACTTACAAAAAGCAAACAGCCACTGTTGAAAATCCTTGGTGCATGAAGATGCAAAAAACTTAATGCATATAGTGTTCAAATTGACTTTTTATTTTTTAATTCAAAATAATTACTATTTCATAACACAATAAGTTATAAAAATCTACATAAAAAACAAATGTTTCATTTTGGTCCACGACTAAGAAGATTAGAATAAGAGTAACAAGAAAATTCAGCTTAACAAAACAATGGTTGTTTGATTTACAATCCATTTGGGGGTCTGAATAGATGGTTTTATCGGGCTTCCAAATTGAACTATCAATGGTTAAGATACGTTCAATCTAAAAAAAAGGGTTTTAAAATATTTTGAACTAATTTTTAAATTATAAATATAAATTACAATCATAATTAAATATTATATCTTTATATAATAATTAATTAATTAATTAATTAACTAAAAATTAAATTAAATTTACATACAATAGATTTGAATCTATATTTTAAAATTTTATGATATCTTTTTTATTATTAATTTGCTATCTCGTTATTTTAAAACTTTTAAAAAATATGATAAATTTTTATCTTGACTTGAAAAATTATATAATCTATTTATCTTTATTTTTTTCATAAAAAAGTTACTATCGATATCATTGTCGGCCCTAAGAGTTGATGGCTGGACAATTTCAAACCCTGGTTTAAATTAACAAATATTTATCGGTTTCAACCTTATGTTACTTAAGGGCTATTTTATCATTAAATTTAAAATGTATAATAAAAAATATATTAAAAATTTTAAATGTTTGATAATGGTGAAAAAGGACTATAAATAATTTAATGATGGCTGGGCACTTTCAAACCCTGATTTAAATTAACAAATCTTTCAAGGTTTCAACCTTATGTTGCTTAAGGGCTATTTTAACATTAAATTTAAAATTTACGATAAAAAATATATTAAAAATTTTAAATCTTTGATAACGGTGAAAAGTACTATAAATAATTTAAAAGTTTAAAAAATATTTAAATAATAAAATTTTAGAAAATTTAAATGTTTAAAATATTATATATATACATAAAATAATGAAAATATTGGAAAAATATAAATAATATAGAGATTTTTCATTGTAAAATCACTTTTAAGTGCTTTTTTATTTAGGTTTGTAAATAAAAAATTTAAACTGAAAATTTGCATTTTTATTGTTTAATATTGAGATTAAATTAAAACTATTTTTTTTTAAAAAAAATTATTTTCAACGACCTTATTAAATTAAGCTTAAATTGACTTGATAAAAGAACTTCTTTTTAGTGATAATATCGAATAATGAAAAGAAAATGTTTCAAATATTCCAATTGTCTTGGAATATATTCTAAAGTTTTCCTTTGGCACACCAGCGTGCATCAAGAAGCCACATGGCGCTTCCCACATCGTCAAATTTTATTGCATTTTCTATGATAAATTTTGGAATTTGGAATCTTTCAATCTTTTTGGCTTTATTTATAAATTTATTGAAATAAATCCAAGCAAAAGCATCTGTACACTATCAACGACTATCATGTATAATTGCATAAAAAATATTGTACCCTTTTCCACCTTAATTTTTTATTTTATCTTTATATATTTATATAAATATATGATATAAAAAATAATGTACCACTTTCTACATTAATTTTTTATTTATAAATTTTATATATAAAAGGTATCGTAATTTAAAATAAAAATTATAACAAGTGCTGAAATTTAAAATTTACTTAATATTTAAAAAAATAATTATATCATTTAATCTATTTCAATATTACATTATATTATTATGTTTATAAAAGAATGAGCAGGAAACAAAAAAAAAAAAAAAAAAACCCAAGATATAGATTAAAATGTTAATGGTTGTAGTAACAATTTTCTTTGAAATAAATAAATGATATAAAAAATATGAAAAACTTCTATACATATAGATATATATTAGCTTATATTTTGTGTGTTTTTGTAGATTTAATATGTTGATTTGATTCATATATATTTATAATGATCAATGAATATGTTAATATATATTAAATTATATTTAACGCTAAATCCATTCATCCGTGATTAATTGAATTCATTAATATCATAAATTTATGAATTTTAAGTTGATAAATAATTAAATCTATTCAATTTGGGATCTGATTTATAATTAATTAATTGTAAATATGAATCTAAATTTAAATTTTAAATGACACGAAATATTAAATACTTATTCATAATTAATTGAATTTATGAACATTATAGATTCATAAATAATTAATTTCATGAATAATCAAAATACTTTCGCCCAAAGTAAAAAAAGAAAAACATTTAATGATGCTTATATAAAGAGAATAAAAATAATAATTAACATGACAAATGAATAATATTTTACATGGTAGTATTTATATAGCATAATATTAAAAACTGCAGATAAAAATATATATATAAGTAAGAAGTCTTTGTTATTCAACTCCGATCTTTAAGACGAAAACTTGCCATCAAGAACAACAAAAAAAGAAGCAAGTCTTCGTGAAAAATAGCAAGTTTATTATATTTATAATTTATTTGTTTAATTAACAAATTTTAGAATGTAAGTTGTAATTATTTATTAAATTTAATAAACGATTAAAAATAAATATATTTATAAATTATTTAATAAATACTTTATTTTTTAAATTTAAATGAATCAAATATGAGCAAAATTTATTATGTCAGTGATTTATTTGTTTAATTAATTAATTTTGGAATAATGTTCGTAATTGGTTGAAATGTTAAATTAATGATGCTTAAACGAAGAGAATAAAAATAATAATTAACATGACAAATGAATAATATTTACATGGCTGTATTCATATAGCACAATATTAAAAACACGAGATAAAAAAATATGTAAATAAGAAATCTTTTTTATTCACCTCTGATCTCGAAGACGAAACTTGTTATCAAGAACAACAAGAAAAGAGGCAAGTCTTTGTAAAAAAAAGTGGCAAAATTATTATATTTATAATTTATTCATTTAATTAATAAATTTTAGAATGTAAATTATGATTGTTTGTTAAATTTAATAAAAGAATAAAAATAAATATGTTCATGAACTATGTAACAAATGCTCTATTTTTATTTTATATATAAATGAAACAAATATGAAGAAAATTTATTATGTTTATAATTTACTTGTTTAATTAATTAATTTTAAAATATTATTTATGATCATTTATTAAATTTAATAAATAAATATAAACCCTAGATTTATTCACAAGCTATTTATCAAATGTTTATTTAACTATATTCTAATTAATGAAACAGTTCCTTGAGACAAAATAACAATTTTTTTTAAAGATATTGTGACGTAAAAAGCAATAATGTTATTTGAATAAATGGTATCGTAAATAAATCATGCAATTGCACCTCAACTTCACTAAATTCTTCGTGAAACATGAAAAACAGTTACTATCATTGAACATAGAACACATGTGTACTTCAAACAAAATTTATCACGTCTGTCAGATAAGATAAATAATTAAAGAAAAACATATAGCAAAAATTTACTTTTTCTAGCGTTTTTGCATTTTTTTTTACTTTAAATTTATTTCATTTACTTTTATAAAAAATAAAGAAAAAAGTGAATAGTATTTATAAATTAAGAGAAAAATTAAAATGAGAAAAAATATAATTTTTCCTTCTTATTTTAATTGTTCTTTTTTTTTGAAGTGTTTTAAAATAATTTTTTATTTTTATATTTTTATAGTCTTACTTTTTTATATTTATTTTTATTTTTGAAAATAAAAAATATGATGCATTAACATTATAAAAAAATTAATTTTATAATATTAAAAAAACAATTAAAATAAGGAACAAATAGCAGCGAGCAGGTACCAGCTCGATAACTACTACGTGATGAGCGTCACCTTGAAAGCAACCGCGTTGAAATAACTTGTACAAATTAAAGTCGAAAAAACGTACCCAACAATTTAGATTTTTTGGATATCTTTTTTTTTTCTTTCTACTTTCCCATCTTTTCTTTAAATATTTTCTCGGAAAACTAGTAACTCTCCCTCAAAACATCTCCGTCGATGAAATTCACTTCGATAATATTTTTTATTGCAAAGCCAAAGGAGAGGAGTTTTCGGATCTAAAGAATCCCCTACAACAAGGTAAAAACCCGCAGCCTTCTCGCACTCTTACCTCATGTCTTTCGTTTTCAAGGATCTTTCTTTGCTTTGCTCCACAATTTTTGGTTCCCTCTTCTCTCCATCTGTGTAATCATTTCCCCTTCTTTCTTGTTTTTGGGGTGTTTTTAGTTTTGGGTTTAATCCATAATTTCGATATCTTTTGTTTTTGCTGGTTTTTTTAATCCTTTATTAACTACGGGATTTTTTTTTTAATTTTTCTCAAATACCATTAAAAGAATGGCGCATGTGTTGTTTGATCTTCTGGGTGTTTTTTTTTTTTTTCTGTATGTATGTTTAATCATGTATGCATATTTGCAGACACATGTATGTATATCTGCCATGTCACCTTGTTGCCAAAGGACTATGTAGGTGTGTTTTTATGTAAGAATATAGACATGCATGTATGTATGTATCTGCAAATATGCATAAAAACACTCGTGTATGTATGTATGTCCCTTTAGATCCAATACATTTACTATGGCAGATGGTAAATTCAGAGAAGAAGAATATATGTATGGTGTGCTTGTGAATCTTTCATGAAAAAAAAGCATCCATATTGATGGCAATACATTGTAAAGTCAATCTAAAGAAATAATAGCTAGTCTATGACTCTTTTTTTATATACTCTCAATATGATTGTTTTATTTTGTAAATTTCTTATCATTATTGATTCAGCATCAGCAAATTTTTTCTGATTTCATTACGTGCTAATGCTATCTTCCAATACCTTAAAAGATGCATTTTGAAGTTATTAGTATGCTATATTCATAGTATTCTAAAATGTCATAATGTTAAATTTCTCTACTAGTATGTAGTATCGTTCTTGATCTGATTCTAGGATCTTTTCTGATGCCTTCATTTTACTGTATAGAATTCTGATCAAGTTAATAATGTTAATTAATATTTAGAGAGAGTAGAGCTATTTAATCATTAATTCATTATTAATGGAAGTGGAAGGCTCGTCTCTGTTCGATAAATGGGACTTCAGAATACATTAGATTATTGAACTTGATTGTTGTTGAAACTTTTTGTTCTTTTCCTAGTTTCTGGTCTGCTTAAATGGAAGAATGAGAGACAAGAAAGAGAATACTGAAATGTTAAGCATATCATACATATAGATGTTTAGAACTAGGAATTACCCTTTTTCTTCTCTCACAATCTTACTTTTGCTTGAACCAACTTTTGAAACCAGCCAAGCCTTGATAACGGTACTCATTTGATAGCATTTGTTACTGATTTCTTTTTTAGTATTTTCTTTTCAATATTTTCCTTTAGAGTTTGTTTCAGCCAATAATGTTTTGTTCTTTCAACTCATAACAGACTAGTTACTCAAAACTCAATAATTTCAAGTTGAAGAAAAATGGGAGGTGGTAGGGACAAGCATGAAGGCGAGTCAAGTGACAAAGGGCTGTTTTCTCATCTTGCTGGCTATGCTGCTGGACATTATCCTCCACCTGGATCTTACCATCCACAAGGATATCCTCCTTATGGATATCCCCCTCATGGATATCCCCCACAAGGCTACCCACTGGCTCGATATCCCCCTCATGGATATCCCCCACAAGGCTACCCACTGGCTGGATATCCTCCACCAGGAGGGTATCCGCCAGGTGGAGGGTATCCGCCAGGTTATCCTCCTCCTGGCGGATACCCACCTGCTGGATATCCTCCTCCCGGAGGTTACCCTCCGGTAGCTTATCCACCTCATAGTGGATATCCACCAGCTGGTTATCCCGGTATGCTCCAGGACCCTTTATTTTCCTATGGCTGTTTTATTGTTTCTGTTAGATTCAAGTTGTTAATCCTACCTAGAGCAGCCCTTATGGGCTTTGGTTTCTTTTCATACTTCAAACAGCAATGAGCAAGAACATAATATTGGATTTCAAACTTATTATTGATTGTCATTTTTTTGTCATTTTTTTATATAAAAGGTTTTTACTTAGTATCTTGCTTTAAATTAAAAGTTGTATAGATTTGTTTTTCATGTACTGCATTTTCTTTAACTCTCAAAACCCAAAAGGATCTGGAGTGATGCTCACTCACATATACATAGTATTTCATTTTCATCTTATATCATCATTTGACCTGAATAGTAAAATTTACAGGACATGGTTTGCATGGACATGGTGTGGGAGCATTGGTAGCTGGAGGAGCTGCTGCTGCGGCTGCTGCTTATGGGGCTCACCATATGGCACATGGAGCTCATCATCTTGGACGTTGGGGTTACTATGGCCATGGTCTTGGAAAATTCAAACATGGGAAATTTAAGCATGGGAAGTTTGGGAAGCGTTGGAAGCATGGCATGTTTGGAAAACATAAGGGCAAGTTCTTTGGATACAAGAGGTGGAAGTGATTCCTGTCTCTGTGCTCCATATGTCTCTTATCATTCAGTTATGTTCTTTAACAGTTACTGATTTGGTCTTTTCATGACTTCCCCCCCAACAAACATGGATTTGTTTTGGTTGTTATTTTTGCTTGGCATGCTAATACTATGAAAGCCATATATTTGTGCCGTTGTTTTTGTATATGAATGAGTTGGTTTCATTGCAAAGGGTGTTGCATGTGATCCCTTTAACCCATTGTATTAGCCAGGCCATTTATTTATTTGGTTGATGAAATAGCCTTCCCAAGAAGATACACTGGTGGAAGGTTGGGGTTAGTGGCTAATATGAAAACCAAGGCTTTTCCTTTCTCTGTTAGATGCTAACTCAATTGCTGGCTTCATTAAACAATTTTCTATTTTGTCAATTGCTTCAGCCGACATTGTTTTTGTCAATTGTTGGCTAATTCTAAATATATATATATATATATATATGTATGTATGTATGTATGTATGTATACAATTTTCTTTTGTCACCTTATCCACTTTGAATATGATTTTACTTTTACTTACAAGGTTTTAGAGGAGCTGTAGGCACATGGGTGAGTGGTGACGCCAAGAAAAGCATTGTTGCTCATTATTTTATTTTTATTTGGGTTAATGTTAATTATAATGAAATATTCGATGTGATATTTAAATTATTAATTTGTTAATTGATGTGGTATTTGAAGGATTATTTGTGCATAATGTCTTACCGTTTGAAGCTAACCATGTGATTATCACATTAGTTAATAAATTTATAGTTCAAGTATTACATTAAAAATTTTTAAAATTTAGATATTATATTAAATATTTTATTATAATTTAGAGTTATTAATAACATTAATTGTTTTTATTTATATTTGGCAGTCAGGAGATGATGTATGTGAAACATGGTTGGCCTTTGAATAGATAGAGTCAGGTATATATGGATTGAAAGTCTCAAACTTGACGAATAAATACTTTTCCATGTTTGACATATCCTATATTTTGTCAAAATCATATTTGAGATATCCCATATTTTGTTAAAATCTTATGAGTTGGCTGAGATAATCTATAAAGGGTGTGTTAGGTATATAAGATTATTATAAGATAAGATAAGATAATATTATAAATTGAATTAGATTAAATAATATTATTTTATTTTGTGTTTGATGTGTGCTTATATTTTTTCAAAGTTTATATAATTTAAATTATTGATGTAATTTTTAAGAGTATAATAAGATATGTAAGTTCAATTTCATGGATTAAAAATAACATTTTTTTCACTTTGAGATAATTAAATCATTTTATACTAAAAAGATAATTAATTTCCTTATAATCTTATTCTATTTTATAGATGCAAATCAAGTATATTATAAGTTAATTATCATGTTATCCTATTCATTATATTATGTATCAAACATGATTAAAATGAATTAGATAAAATACATAAAAAAATATTATTCTAATAATTATGGTAATTAAATTTTATTCACTTATTTTCATATTATGGA